>SKCR01030232.1:0-169711 GCA_019454045.1 Zanthoxylum bungeanum
AATTGACCCAATAGACGAGCGCGCATTGACAATAGTAAAAAACCATTTGACCAATTTATAATTAATCGAAAATAATTGAGAATTAATCGGAAAATAATTGAGAATTGTAAAATTGATATTTTGGATATTATGAATAAAAAAATTAAAATAAACTCTTACAATTCTCCAAAAATCATTAAAAATCATTTATTAATTAGTTAAAATTACTAAATAATTTAAGAATTTTATTATCTCGGTAATAATTAGTTTAACTCAAAGCATTTTTTATTTTTCAATCATATTTTTATTAAAATCCTTCTATTTCTCATATAAAATCATCAATTAAAACTCCAAAAAGATATTGAAAATTTTAAAAATAAATTAAAAAGTGAAATTGGACGATTTTTGGGAAATCGTAAGGAAATAGCCCGATTAATCAGTCAAAATCACTCATAAATCAGTGTCAAATTAAATCGGTCAAAATTGATTGGGTCAAATCGCTCAAGTAATTATTTACGATTAATTATCTATTAAATAATATACCCTAACCTATTTTAACTTGTCTCATATTAATTCATTATTATATTAAGGGAAATTATCAATTTTTTCGAGAACGAATTAAAAATTTTAACAGTAAACAATACTTATATGATTTATTTGTTGAAAAAATAATTTCTCAATCATTAATGACAAAAGATTCTAGTTATTTCAACATAAATTATTATCCTCAAATGATAGTTTAGTTAGCTTAACTGATAGTGGAAACAAGATGTCACATGTTCAAGTCCTATGAGGAGCCACTCACAGTTCAGCGGAGGAAGTTGCCTCCTCAATCAGTAAAGTTATTAAAATTTATCTTATAAATTAATGAAAAGTTTGACTTATTAATGCTATAATTTTGATTTGCACTGGCTAAAATGAACAATATTTATCTCTCTTATGAAAATTAATTTTTACTCCACTAAATTATACGTTATTAGTGGAGGTACAATATATAAAGAAGAGACGTAGAGCATCTCCAATAAAGCTCCCTACATTTATTAGAAAATGACATCATTTTTAATTTAAAAACTCATGTAGGAGGATTTGTTCCAATAATCATTCTACATATACCAAATATAAAATATTAATATATTTTATATTCATTTGATTTCACCAGGAAATTCGTCGTGACATTGGCCTGACCTCTCGCTCGGATTTAGACTCCCGCCATCGACAGATGTCCCATGTCATGTTTCAAGGATTCTAGATTATATCAGTCGGGTATGTTGCACTGGGAATCTGGGAAAATCTCTACAAATTCTTCTTTGCAAGAGACATCATTGGGATTAGGGAATAACTTTTTAAAAAAAAAAAAAAAATACATGTATGACTTATTTTCCTCACTCTAAATGTACGAAGCATGATTACCGAAAGTTGATGTAAGATAAAAATATGATGTATTATTAGAGAGAGAAAAATTATACCTCACTTCCTACATCTAACGTAGGATATGAATTTTTTTAAACCTCGGAGATGCTCTTAGACCTTCCTTTAAAATAAAATTAAAAAAATAACTAATCTAAAATTTTGGTTGAAAATTTTGAGTAATTTATATTACATAAGATATCCAAACTTAAAATTTTACTTAACGATATTAATGTTTCAAAATTTAATTATCTTGACTAGAAATTAAATTTATAGGAGGAAATTACTGTTCTCCATAATTATCTATTTATCTTTCTTTTAAACCCGGGATTATTTTCTAGTGGAAAAAAAAAAAGAAATAATCTACACCACAAAAATATTTGAAAGGTAATTAGAAAAATATTGGCGTATTCCATAATTTCCATTCAAGGAAGTCACTGATAGTCTAATACAGTTTTGGGGTAAAAAAGGTTATTTACGTAATTTTTCGCATGGCCTCTTTGGGAATATACAGATAAGAAGATAAGAGCTGAAACGAGTGAATTATGTAATGTTCAATAATTGATAACGTCCAAAAACATACGTCACTTGTCCCCCCCAGCATGAGAAATGAGTTGACGGCCACCTCCCAGTTGAATTGTCAATTATACCCCTTATCTTGTTTCTTTCGGTCGCCGGTGGAATAATATAAACCTCGTCCTCACCTCACCTCACCTCACGTACGACACACCATCATTCTCCAGTGGAAGATAATTTTGTTTTTTCCAGAAATCTTGTTTTGCCAGAAATTTTGGCCCACGGACATGTCTACACACGTTGTTGATGGGGATTTTTGAGACAAGGTAATTGAACAGTTTGGCAAGAGCAGAAAGGAAATTCCCTCACTTTTTGGAAGATCAGATGTTCATAGGGTTTGGTTTGTTCCTCAGCAGGGAAGAGAGTCCGGACACATTTTCCCGGATCTGGCCGACCAGGGGACACAATGCGGTGTAGATTTCAGAGACCGACAACCTCAGAGCCGAGGCCGACCACAGTAGACCGGCGGCTCGGTTTGGCTGTATTTTACCTTATGGAACAAGTTGATGAACTCAGATATTTTGGGTCAGGACGGGAACAGTTTGGGCAGTTCGGAAGACCATCTGGCCGATCTCTTGAAGACCGACGTATGACTGGGGTAGTTAAGACCTTTCCCTCTGGCACATACCATTATTTGAAGGCTCTTTACAGGCTGGTTTAGATATATTGTGTGTGGCAGTGTACAAAACATGTTGATGTGACAAGCCGTCAGGTGACAGATTTACTTTCGGCGAAGACAGTTTTGGGGCAGAGAACCCGTCAATCAACCGGAATTTCACATGTGTGACGTCATGGAAGCAGGGGAATAGTGTTGTAACTCATTGAGTATATAAAGGAGAGTTAGTTTCATTTGTAGAGAGAGAGCGAAATTGATAGCAAATTTTGTAAAAGAAGAGAACATTACTTGTAAAAACACCAAAAATAAACAGCTCGGTTTTCTTCAGTTCCGTCCATAAACAGGTCGGCCGAGCTCGTTTTGGCAATAAAAGCAACGCACCACTTTGTGCCCGTGGACGTAGGTTGGACTTGCTCCGCCGAACCACATTAAATACTCTTTGTCGATCTTTGTGTTTTTCTTGCCTTTTTGCTACATTTTCTTTTGGTCTCCCATAACCAAATAAATTCAAGGTTGAATGAGGATTGTCTCGGGAGGGTTATCTCGAAACTGCCCCTGGGACGAAAATCACCCGTCAACAGTTGGCGCCGTCTGTGGGGAAATAACAAAAAGCAACTTGCATAGTGAGACGATGGCGGAAGGCGAAAGCCATGGATCATTGGAGAGTTCAGCAGCAGAGTGGTTTGGGAAAGCGAAAGGAAGACTCGATGAAAAGGAAAATGAATGGGAAGAAACCGGTCAAAACAGAAAGAAAAAAGGGTTCGCGAGAGGAAGGAAGATTGACGACATAAGGAAAGATGGGGGAAGAACACATCAGGATTTAGGACATTAGCAGCTCCCCATATTGAGTTGTAGAATGAAATGTAAAAAGGATGGGCAACGATCACCCATTAGGACTGAGTTGTAGAATGAAATGTAACGTCAAAAATGGGTGACGTTTGCCGGCCGTAGCTGAACAAGCTCCTCCGAGAGAAGGTGCTACGCTTGTTCGGCCTGCCAGGTCCTCAGTTCCAGTAGGGAGGTAGTGCTGAAGGATCGACCAAGGAATAAGTCGGCCGAGGGCACGAGGTCGGCATCTATCAGGGTCTCTCTATTCAGCGCAGTGGCCTACCCAAATGAGAGAAAAGGAGAAAAATCTCGCGGGGGCCACCAAAGACCATGGGAAGGGTTCTTGAACGAGCTCTGAAATTATCCAGATATGCTAATGGAACGCTCGGCATGAAGTGACCCTGTTAGCATGGTCCGAAACTTCAAAATCAAGTTCAGACCAGAAGGATCTGAAGAAGCTCGGACTATAAGATGTGACGGACTCCAAGACAAGAATCGGAAATGATTGAAAAAGCTTCTCTTAAAATGACCCGTAAAGAGTTGTAAGAAGGGCAGCAGGTTCCTTGAATATGAATAAAAATTTCTCTTTTGAATTAAGAAACTTGTCCATTTTACTTGTTTATTAATTGAATGTGAAATCTATGTTCAATATTTTTGGGATATGCTAGATACGAATGGGTGATCGGTAGTTAGGAATGGCACCAAGCCCGTGGCACGCCAATCCTGGGTGTCATTATCAAACCCCAGGTGGAAGTATTCCGACCTGACTCCTTTCACCTTTGAGGATCCAGAACACGTCAAATGATGAAGTGCATATGGGAAACGCGCGAACCCCTCGTGGCACACCAATCCCGGGTGTCATTATCAAACCCCCGAGGCCGGAGCGTTACTACCACATGACTCGCATCTTTGAGGAGTATCTCGGGTAAATCGGACCCAGAGAGGTTTTTTCTCCTATAAGTTGGCTGTGAATCCCGTTGAGAACCATCGGAGCACATGGCATAGGGACGACCGAATGGCCTCCATGACCATTGTGGTCTCGGGTAAACCGGACCCATGAAGTTTTCTTCCCCTACGAGTTGGCTGGTGAGTCCCGTTGAGTACCGCCCAAGGGATGGCGCACACGGGGAGTCTTCTTCCCCCGTGGGGTATCTGCCTAACTGCCTCGGATCAGGAGAAGCATGGCATGAGGAGGTTTCTGCCATCATTGCGCTTGCTGAGTCCAGATCCACCCAGCATGGGGAGGTTTCTGCCATCAGGGTCTCGGCCGCTCACCGATCCGTAGCCCAGCTAGCCGGGACGCTGAATTGTAAGGTTCAGAATTGTGTTTTGGGAGGCACCAGGCAGGACGCTGTCTTGGGACACCCGAATTGTTATCTTTTTGGTCTTTGTGGAGTATGTGCTAAGTCACCTCCATTGTACTAACCTTGTTTTATTCCCATATTTGTTTTTGCTGATGCCCGGCAAGGGGACACCCGCGTCGGGATCCGCGGAGCCTCAGAGGTTGAAATTCATTTCCTCATGATTAAGTCTCATATGTTACATCAGCTCGAGGCTGGATTCGTTCCGTATTCGTTCCGCCGAGACTATTATATTCCACCAGCTCGGGGCTGGATTCGTTCCGCCGAGACTATTATGTTCCACCAGCTCGGGGCTGGATTCGTTTCGCTGAGATTGTTCTGTTCCACCAGCTCGGGTCTAGATTCGTTCTGTTGAGACTGTTATATTCCACCAACTCGAGGCTGGATTCGTTCCGCCGAAACTGTTCTGTTCCACCAGCTCGAGGCTGGATTCATTTCACTAAGACTGTTATGTTCCACCAGCTCGGGGCTGGATTCGTTCCGCCGAGACTGTTCTGTTCCCACTAGCTCGGGGCTGGATTCATTTCGCCAAGATTGTTTATATTCCACCAGCTTGGGGATGTATTCGTTCTGCCGAGACTGTTCTGTTCCACCAGCTCGGGGCTGGATTCGTTCCGCCGATACTATTATGTTCCACTAGCTCGGGGCTGGATTCATTCCGCCGAGACTGTTGTGTCTCATTAGCTCGGGGTCGGTTACGTCCCACCGAGTTCATATCATCTGCATGAGGATGGAGCATTCCCTCATGGCTGGATCTTGTTGGTCTGGGGAGGTAACATTCCCCCAGAGCCAAGTGTTTCTTCGGCTCAGGATCGGGTTGTGTCCCACCGAGTGCTTTTGTCAGCGTATCGGGGACGGGGCATTCCCCTCATTGTCGGATTCAAAGTGGTCGGGATCAAGATTTCTTCTCACATTCAGAATCAGAAGATCAAGATAGTAAATAGAAAGCAGAAATTCAGTTAAGTATGGGAAGCAGAAAGTGAAGCATTCAAAAAAAAAAGTGGCTAAGAAGAAATTGTGCATTGTTATTACAAAAAGAAGAAAGTATATTGTCAGTTACATAGGGCCCCTTTTGGGTTACCCTCATTCATCAGCCCGTATAGGGGCAACTATTTCTTCTTGGCCGGGCCCGGGTGGCAGGACCTCTGGTGCATGCTTAGCAGGAAGGGCCACGATCTCAGTTTGAGAGGCATGAGGGGCTTCAACCATTTCATCTTCAGGCACTTCAGAGGCAGGGACAAGAGCCTCAGGCTGTATCTCCTCAGGAACCGGGGACATGGGCACGGCAGAAAGGGGCTCAGGATCCGAGATTCCCTCCAAGTGAAGGGCAATGAGTTCACGGGCCTCGTCCTCCGGGATCTCCCCTCTGCAGAATCGAATGACAATATGAATGGGTCCCATGTCCACCCCGGGCATCACCATCAGAATGATTTTAGCACAGTCACCAACCCCGTTGAGCCTGGCGTTCTCCAGCTCGTCATCCAGTTCAGCCTCCTTCTTCTTCAGCTCTTCCCGAGCCTGATCTCTCTCTTTGGTCATTGCTCTCAGTTTGGACTCCGACCTCGCCACCTCCCACCTCAGATGTTTGGCTTCCTCTTGGGCGTCCTCCATATTTTTCTTTGCAATGGCAGAGGCGTTGCAGAGGGACTCATTCAGTGCGATGGCCTCAGCCGCGACCTACACGAGAGTTTTGTTTTCCTCCTCCTTTTTGGCCAGCTCGGCCTCCCGCTCTGTGATTTGGCTTTGAAGCCTCTGTACCTGGCCCCCTTGGACAAAAGACTCAGTAGTAGGTCCGGTTCCGGGTCATCACGTAGCTTGCCTGCAAGAAAGGAAGAAGAAGTCAGAAATCAACAAGTAAAAACAAGGAACGGAAATGGTGAAGCATGTTTACCTCGACCATCTGGGCCGTGAACCCGGTAATCACCTCCTCGGGGGAGAGGTCCTTGAACTTCGGGATTTGCTCAATAGACACTATGTCAGCTAGCAGGTTGAACACCGACACCATATGAGAAGTGGCCTCTCTGACCTTTTCGCTGAGGTCATCCACCCCCAGCACCACCGCTGCCTTTCCAGTCTTGGGAGGGACCTCGACAGCTCTCCTATCCCTCTGAGCAGTAGACCTCCTGACCAAGAGCTGTTTTTCTTCCTCCCCCTCTTGCAGTTCGACCACTTTGTCCCCAAGCAGGCGGTGATGTTTGCTCGCGGACTTGGATGATGTAGAAGCTGGTCGGGTCGTAGGACCTGGTGCCGCCCTTGCAGGAGAAGAGGTGGGTTGTACAGTCGGGTGGGCAACCACTTTGGATTCCCTTTGGCCTCCGCAGCGGTCGGCCATTTTCGAAAGCTCCCAACTTCATCCTGGCCAGGCTTCTTGGTCAAAGCTTCGAGCCGCCAAGGAACTTCACTGGTTTTGACATTCCTGCAAAACAAAAAAGCAAATAGCATGGTCAGTCTCCGAATTCAGATAGCTTCATTCACATTTGGGTTGGGGACAGGGGATCAGTCAGAAGGTCAGATGAAACTACCTAGTCGCCTCGGGGCCTGTGGGGGTGCGCTCCGAATGAGGCCTGACTCCACAAAGGCCGCTTCATTGAATACTTTTCTCTAATGACCGGCGAGGTTTCGGGCCATCATGATCCTAGTTCGGACCTTGTGGGTAACTTTGGGAGGATCCTCCAGCAAGCTGAGAATGATTGGTGAGTTAGATTTTTTTCATGAAAACTAAGGAAAAGAAACTAAGGGTTCGGTTCCTAACCTCTCGCTCTGAAGACGTCTGGGATCTCTGTCTCCTCTGAGCACATGGCCAATATCGTCCCCAGTCGCCTATAGCCCAAAACTAAGGGTCTTTGAAGTATTTGTTGGTCTGGGGGAGGTCCTTGGTGAGGGCGGGGATGTCGGCATATGAAGAAATATAGTACCAACCATGATGAGATCTGGGGTTGGCCTTCAGTTTGTACAGTCTTTTTAGCTATTCGAAGGTCGATTCTCCGAGGCCTGCTTTGTGCCAGATCACATATAAGCCGGCCAGTATTCTCCAGCTGTTCAAGTTTAGCTGGCAGGGGGCAATCTCCATTCTGGCTAGCATCCCCGCAAAATATGGTTGAATGGGCAGCCGAAGACCGAGCTCGAAAAAGGAGGGAAGAAGGGCCACCGAGCCGGAGTTAGGTTGGCTTGCGCGTTCGAGCAGACCAGAAAATCAAGAGTAACATCAATTGGGATTTCGTACTGATGGCGGAGTACGCCCAAGGCCTCTTCCGTGATGGTGGAAGGTGGGTCCATGTCCAAGGCAGAACAGTCCAATTCACCCGGTTCAGGGTCTTTCCGAGGAATTCTATGGTGATAGGTGTCATTTTCTTCTTGAGAGGGGGTTGGGGTGGTATCTAGCTCCTCTAGGCTGGGTTCTCCCGAGCTGGAGGAGGATTCTTCAGTACGAGTCGGTTGAGGTTTTATAGGCTTGGCCAAAAAGGATTCGACGTCAGACATTCCTGACAATCGCAATGGACGAGAAGGTCAGTTAATGGTCAGTTCGAGGCATCGTGGGCTCGAGAGCTACTTTAACCTCCAGGAACCTAGGCCTAAAGTCTCTAAATGTCCTAGCAATGGCCACACACAACAAGTCTCTTCAAAAAAAAAAACACCAAAACCAAACACAAAATATAGAAATCCCAAAACACATACATCATACCCTACTACCCATCCTCCAACCAGTTTACATATGCATCATACACTCAATATCCTACCTGAAACACACTTTGCAACATAAAGAATGTGAGCATGCCATAAGAAGTGAAGAACATGCAACAACAATCAAACGGGCATTCGCAAGCAACAGACAGTTATGGTGGATTACAGTATTTAAAGAAGAAAGAAAGGGGTCGAGCATAAACTTATTTGGTTTGAGTAGATGTGATGATGGATTGATCTAGTTGGGCTTGGAGATTGCTGGTTTCAGGAACGAGGAAGCTCTGGCATTTTGAGAATTTGGATTTTCGTAAAAGAGAGAAAGAAGCATTGCTTCGCATTCTTATAGTCAGCTCGGTGCATTTTTGGCCGTTGGATCTGAGGAAAGCCATTGATGTGCGCCACGTGTCGCCTTTAGGCTTCATCTTCTCAGAATGGGATGAACATTTGAGATTGAAAGACCTTTGGTTGCCATATGGACGGTCGATTGATTTGGTTTTTTGGTGAGAGGGGCAAGAATGTTCGACAAGTGTCAGGCTCAGATTAAACCCTAGAGGTGATTTGATGGGCATTTAAGAGGATATGATGGCTTATGGTTCTCAAAGGACGACTACCAGAAGGGTAAAATGGAGATTTACTTCAAGTTGGAGAGACGTTTGAAAAGACATTAGGATTGTATAGTGGCTGAGCACGTGCAGATGATCGAGGACGGTTTGATTGAAATCCGAGGTAGATTCCAATGTGATTCCTGGAACCGATCACCAGCTGGATAGTATCACACTTCTGATTTTGTAGTTCTTGGCACCAACTCGTACACTCGTTGGAACCGAGAACTAGGGGACATATGTTGATGGAGATTTCTGAGACAAGGTAATTGAACAGTTCGGAAATGGCAGATAGGGAATTCCCTCATTTTTTGGAAGATTAGATGTTCAGAGGGTTTGGTTTGTTCCTTAGCATGGAAGAGAGTCCAGACACATTTTCCCGAATCTGGCCGACCAAGGGACACAACGCGGTGTAGATTTCAGAGATCGACAACCTCAGAGCCGAGGCCGACCACAGTAGACCGGCGGCTCGGCTTGGCTGTATCTTACCTTCTGGAACAAGTTGATGAGCTCAGATATTTTTTGTAAGAACTGGAACAGTTTGGGTAGTTCGGAAGACCATCTGGCCGATCTCTTGAAGACCGACGTATGACTGAGGTAGTTAAGACTTAAGACCTTTCCCTCTGGCACATACCATTATTTGAAATCTCTTTACAGGCTGGTTTAGATATATTGAGTGTGACAATGTACAAAATAGGTTGATGTGACAAGTCGTCATGTGGTAGGTTTGCTTTCGGCGAAGACAATTTTGGGGTAGAGAACCCGTCAATCAACCAGAAGTTCACGTGGGTGACGTCATGGAAGCATGGGAATAGTGTTGTAACTCCTTGAGTATATAAAGGAGAGTTGGTTTCATTTGTAGAGAAGAGAGCGAAATTGAAAGCAAATTTTGTAAAATAAGAGAACATTACTTGTAAAAACATCACAAACAAACAGCTCGGTTTTCTTCAGTTCCGTCCATAAACAGGTCGGCCGAGCTCGTTTTGGCAATAAAAGCAACCCCCCACTTTGTGCCCGTGGACGTAGGTTGGACTTGCTCTGCCGAACCACGTTAAATACTCTTTGTCGATCTTTGTGTTTTTCTTGCCTTTTTGCTACATTTGCTTTTGGTCTCCCATAACCAAACAAATTCAAGGTTGAATGATGATTGTCTCGGGAGGGTTATCTCGAAACTGCCCTTGGGATAAAAATCACCTGTCAACACACGTATTTGAATTGGCAAAAACAGCAAGAGATTGTTTATAGGTCATGCTAATGAGTGTTCTTAAGATCCATTTTTGTAAAATTTTCATACCATTTTTATGGGAAATGTAAAAAATTATCAAAATATTCATTATTTTTTATTTTTCTCATGAAAACTTTCCTAAAATGGATCCTTAATGAGTGCCCTTAAGGCACTCGTTAGCATTTCTCATTGTTTATTTCAGTTTTGGTGTTCTCGAGACAAAAGTAATTTTTATATCATGAGATTTTTATCATAATATAATATAATATAAAAAAATTTGAGATTCTTTTATGTAACTTATTTTGATAGAGTAATGATGTGTGCATATAAATCAACACATAATCACTAAAAATAAAAAAATAAAAATATCACTATAGGATAATTTTTTTTTTTTTTATCCTCTTTATGTGCATTTTTTAAGTCCATAAATATATGCATTTTTCATTTTTCATTTTGATAAGCCCAAATATTATTTTATAAACTAGGCCTATAAAGACGAAAATTATATTATGTGCCGGGTGTATATGCCATCTCGGCACATGATATACCACCTCCTATAAAGATGATACCGCTAAATAATAAAGAAAGAATATATATAATTTAATTATAATTATTTAATAAGTTTTAATATATTAGCATGTGTTCTGATGAAATAATATTAAGTTATTATATGAGTGATACATCCGTTATATTTTAGAATTATCAAACAAAAAAATAAATTATAATTTCACCTTTATTATTATTATTATTATATTATTTATTATTATTATTATTATTATTATTATTTTATTATTATTATTAAAAGCAATAAGTTATTGTTTATTGTCTTATTTGTTCACCATCATTACAAGAAAAATGACTTTTAGTGGGGAAAGTTTTCGCCACTAAAAGTCATGTTTTTCGCCACTAAAGCTATTAGTGGCAAAATATAATTTCGTCACTGATTCGCCACTAAAAACGCATCACAAAAGGTATTAGTAGCGAAATAAATTTTCACCACTAAAAGTAAGACTTTAGTGGAGAAAAAAATTCGCCACTAAACGGCGTAGATTTCGCCACTAAATGTAAAATCTTTAGTGGCGAAATGAATTTCCCCACTAAATGTAAAACCTTTAGTGGCGAAATTTATTTCCCCACTAAAAGTAAAATACCTTTAGTGGCGAAATTTTTCCCCACTAAAGATATTGTTAATTTAAAAGTGTAATAAAATAAATAATTCCCAAATTTCAATACACCATATAATATTTTATTTTGTAAAATTTTACAAAACAAAATTTTGATCATTAATTTATTGATCATATACATTAATATATGAAAATAGAGTATTTGTATTTACAAGTAAAAAATATGTACTATGTTCTTATATCAAAAGAAACAAATGATCAACTAATTACAATTCAAAACTAAAAAAAAATATTGGTTTGGTCTTATATCTAAGTTTACATTCTATATCCACGCTACAAAATTGATTAGTCTATTCAACAGTTTGTGATAGCATGAACCGACGGCTCTTGCTCCGCATAAGCTGCAATGTCAACACCAGGTTTAAAAACCAAATGACTCATGAATCAAAGTTTAAGTAACAACGTATGAGATAAAATATTATTTTAAAAGACTCCCAAATCAAAGTTCACAGGAAAAGAGAATGTATCATAAATTTAGAATTTACAAGTATTATAGCAGATTCCTCTCCAAGGTTTGAAAATTAAGGCACTGTTATATAAGATAAAAGGAGCATATACAAGACCTTGCAGCAGCTTCGAGCTCAAGAATATGTTCCTACTGGAGCACTTCTAGATATGTCAATATCGATAAAGTTTTTCCATCCAAACTTCCAAAGAACTTCTTCGCGCAATAAATTAACCATTTTTGGAAATGGACCTTTTCTTTATAAAAACAACTAAGTGTCAATATTGCGTCCCAGTCTGTCGCCGCATCACAGAATGGTTGCAAGTACTCAATCGGATTCGTGAGTGTGAGAATTAGAGAAGAAAATGTATATTAACATTTACTTGAGTTTTGAATTACAATGAGAGGCCTTTTTATAGCCTTTAAACACAACTACCACAATAAATGCATAACTACTATATTAAATACATCTATACAACTATCAACTAATAACTACTAATAACACAACACAACTAACATCATCACAACACACAACTAACAACTAACATCCCCCCTCAAACTCAAGGTGGTTTAGATGAAACCAAAATGAGTTTGGAAACAAGTGTAATGTAACGTCCAAGAAGAAAAGGATTTGGTGAAGACATCAGCTAGCTGATCGGTGGATTTGAGATACTTCAAGGAAATAGTGCTAGAAGCAACGTGTTGGCGAATGAAATGACAATCGATCTCAATGTGTTTGGTGCGCTCATGAAAAACATCATTATGTGCTATTGCAATAGCACTTTTGTTGTCGCAGTAAAGAGTGAGAGATGATGGTTGAGGGACTCATATATCTTCTAGAAGCCAACGTAACTATAGAAGTTCAGCTGTAGTAGCAGCAACAGCTCTATATTCAGCCTCAGTACTCGAGCAGGCAACCAATTTCTGTTTCTTGCAGCGCCAAGAAATAAGTGAATCACCAAGAAAAATACAGTAACTGTAGTTGATCGACGATCAGTAGGGTCTCCTGCCCAGTCAGAATCAGAATAGGCTCGAAGAACCAATGATGAAGTAGCAGAAAAATGGAGACCTGTAAAGAGAGTTCCTTTAACATAACGAATGATACGAAGTACTGCAGCATAATGAGTGGAACGGGGAGCGGTCATGAACTGGCTGACAATGTGAACTGCATAAGAAATGTCTGGTCGAGTGACTGTAAGATAAATGAGGCTTCCAACCAATTGTCTATAGAGATTAGGATCATCAAGGGGAGTGCTATCTTCATCTATAGGTGTAAGACTAGTATTATACTCAATTGGAGTTGGAACTGTCTTGCTATCTGTAAGGCCAGCTCGAGAAAGAAGATCAGAGGCATACTTAGCTTGCGAGAGATGATAACCATCATCAGAACAAATAACCTCAAGGCCTAAAAAATAACTCAAAGGACCAAGATCTTTCATTTCAAATTGTTGACTAAGAGCCTGCTTGAGATCTGTTATGCCTGAAATATCATCTCCAGTAATAATCATATCATCAACATAAAGAAGTAATATCATAATACCCTTTTCGGATTTTCGAAGAAATAAGGCTGAATCATGTGGACTGGAGGTGAATCCAATTTGTCTGACAGCGGTACTGAATTTGGCAAACCATGCACGAGGAGTTTGCTTCAAACCATATAAGGCACGTCGCAGGCGACTTACTGTATTTGGTGGATGATCAAGACATGGAGGAGGCGTCATATAAACTTCTTCAGTGAGATCACCATTGAGGAAGGCATTTTTGACATCCATCTGAAACAGACTCCATTGCCGAGCAGCAGCAATAGCAAACAGACTGCGAACTGAGGTAAGGCGAGCAACAGGAGCAAAAGTCTCCTCATAATCAATCCCATACTCTTGAGCGAATCCTTTAGCAACAGTCGTGCTTTATAACGCTCAATAGATCCATCTGAATGTGTTTTGATTTTGTAAACCCATTTGCATCCCACTGGATTTTTGCTAGGAGGAAGATCAACCAAGTCCCAAGTACCTGTCTTTGTCAATGCCTGTAATTCATCTTGCATAGCTTGCTGCCAATGAGGATTAGAAGAAGCCTCCCTATAGGACTGAGGTTCATGCAAAGAAACAAAAGCAGAGAAACAATGATAATCTCGAAGGTAAGGGGGATGATTTCTTACTCGGGTAGGATAGGGTGGAGATGAGTCACCAATGTCTCTGGTGCAGTATCTGCAAGAGGGGCATCATCAAGAACAGGCGGTGATGGATGGTGGACATCTATATGTTCACCATGAGTACTTGCATCAGATGGAAACAACTCAATAAATGGATTAGTGAAAAGTGGAGGAGGGTCTGAAGGTGACACTGTGAACTTAGAAATAGAAGAGAACATAACGTGTTCCCAGAAAATAACATGACGAGAGATGCGAAGTTTCTTTGACACGGGATCCCAACAACGATACCCTTTGTGTTGAATACCATATCCTAAGAAACAACAAAGTCTGGCACGGGGTTCTAACTTGTGGCTCTGTGGGATATAAGAAGAACAAAACAAACACTCCCAAAAACTTTGAAAAGATCATAAGGAGAGGAAACACCATAAAGGCACTGATAAGGAGACAAATTGTGTTTGGTGACTGAATAAGGAATACGATTAATAACATAAACAGCCGTAAGGGCAACTTCACCCCAAAAGCGTTCAGGACAAGATGATGAAATGAGCATGGATCGAGTGGAATCTAAAATATGACGATGTTTTCTTTCGGCTCATCCATTTTGTTGAGAGGTTATATGGGCAGGATCGTTGTGAAATGGTTCCTTGGGCTTTTAAAAATTGTTGAATTTTGGAGTCAAGATATTCCTTGGCATTGTCGGTCCTCAAAATTTTGATAGTTTTGGAAAATTGTGTTTTGATCATGTTTGCAAAGTCAATATGAATTTAAGGTAGTTCAGAACGTTGTTTCATAAGAAAGATCCATGTAAATCGAGAATAATCATCAATAAACAAGACAAAATATTTAGATCCTCCCATAGTGGCTGTAGGTGAAGGTCCTCATACATCAAAGTGGACCAAATCAAATGGAGCAATAGAATTATGTTTATTATGTTGAAAAGACAAAGCTGGTTGTTTTCCAAGTTGACAAGAGACACAATGGAAAGGCTGGTCTTTAACAGAACCTAGTGAACCATTAGAAACTAAAGGACAAAGTTTATTTATCGAGGCATGACCAAGACGCATATGCCACAAGTGAAGAGAAGATGGAGTAGATACAACACATAATTGGGAAAAACGATTTGAAGGAAGATACATAGAGGTGAGTTCAAACAGACGTCCAATTCTATGGCCTGTCCCAAGAATCTGTCCTGTCTGCGGATCCTGCACACGACAACCATTAGTGGAGAATATCAATTCTAATCCAAGTTCACATAGTTGACCAACAGAAATAAGGTTGAATGTAAGTTTGGGAATAAGAAATGTGTTTGGTAATGTGAGTGTAGATGTTGATATGTGGCCAGACTGACTTACAAGCATTTGTGAGCCATCTGCAGTGAAGATTGGAGAAATATTTGTGGTAGGAGAGGTGGAAGAAAATAACAAGGATTGAGAAGTCATATGATTACAACAACCAGAGTCAAAATACCAAGGACAATTACCTGAATTGACAGATAAGACAATAGAAGTACTGGGATGGGTGGAGAGTATTTGTCTAAGGAGTGCTTCTAAGTTACCAGTGGATGTTGGAGAGATAGTAACCTCAGAGGTAGCAGTAGCAATTGGAATTGCTATCTTGGAGGGTTGATTAGATCTTGGGGGACAAGTGGGGCACTGCTCAATGAAATGGCCAGACAGCTTGCAGTAGCGACAACTCACCTTAGTGGGACAGTGAGCGACAATATGGCCTCTTTTCTTGCATTTGTGACATTCAGTAAGACTACATTCAATCAGAGTATGACCAGATTTGTTGCACGTACGACAAAATTTGCCTTCACCTTTTGAGAAATGTTTATCCGCGGCGGCAAGCACAACATCATCGTGAGATGGCTTAAGTAAGCCGAGACGAGTTTCATCAGACAATAATCGAGAGACAGCAGCTTCTAATGTAGGTAGAGGAGATTGATGTAACAATGAAGCTCGACAAGATTCAAAATCATCAGTAAGGGCCATAAGGAATTGAATTACTCGCATACGGTCACGGTGTGCTGTATAATTAGTTGCATCAACGGTGTAACTCATTGATGGTTCTGACAAAGCAAGTTGGTCCCAAATATTCTCCATTTGTGCAAGAAAATCAGTAATAGACTGACCTTTCTCTTGTTTCAAA
The DNA here is from genome assembly GCA_019454045.1 of Zanthoxylum bungeanum. Classification (NCBI taxonomy): domain Eukaryota; kingdom Viridiplantae; phylum Streptophyta; class Magnoliopsida; order Sapindales; family Rutaceae; genus Zanthoxylum; species Zanthoxylum bungeanum. The sequence continues at coordinate 16,205 of SKCR01030232.1, forward strand.
TTATGCAACTTTTCCCATAATTGATACTGACTAGAGAGATCAGAAGAGGTGTACCTTAATGCAAGCAGATCCCAAACTTCTTTGGCAGTTTCGTAGCGCCCAAATTGATGATGAATAGCTGGAACCGAAGTATTCCGGAACCATGTCAGAATTTGGTGATTCTTACTATCCCAATCCTCGAGACGATCAGCGAGCTGTCCTTCAGTTTCATCAGTAAGCCGAGTGGGGGGCTTGACATCTCCAGTAACATAACACCATAGTTTCCGACCCTTGAGAAAACTACGCATTCCCTGAACCCAGAGACGATAGTTTGAACCTATGAGAATGGTAGGAATGGGTTGCATAGCATCTGACTTTTCCATTCCCGAAAATCGAATTTCTACACCTCTGGAAAGAACCTAAGCTCTGATACCATGTGAGAATTAGAGAAGAAAATGTATATTAACATTTACTTGAGTTTTGAATTACAATGAGAGGCCTTTTTATAGCCTTTAAACACAACTACCACAATAAATACATAACTACTATATTAAATACATCTATACAACTATCAACTAATAACTACTAATAACACAACACAACTAACATCATCACAACACACAACTAACAACTGACAGTGAGAAGCCTAAATTCAGCAAAATCAGTCAATCAAAACGACATAAAAACGATGAAAAAAACAAACAAATCAAATCAAAGGAACAAGAGCGCGTGAATCGGGGTTGATGAGTCAAAATGGGTTCATCAAAGGGCTCGATTTTGGGGATTAAGAGTGGGATGGTGGCTGTTCCGACGGCAGTACCCAGTGACAGCATCAGGAGATGACCAAGCATTTGAGGCCTTTTTATATCAAAGTTCACATTGATGGGAAATCAGTTTCCAGAGTCTTGGTGGACAATGAAGCCATTGTAAATTCGTACGGAGCAATTAACAAATTCCGGCAAAATAGAAGATCTACGTGACCAAATTTGCAGAGGTCTTGAAATGAAACAATCGAACCCATTTTGATCAAAGATTGAAACTAAAATTTTATTGTGAAGAAGACAAAAGATTGTTTGAAGTGTAAAGAAAAATAATGCAAGTGAAAAAAATTTTGGGTTCAATTTTTTGTCTTCGCGCAAATTGAAGAAATAAATTATTTGAAGTAATATTTTTAATGGCGAAATATACTAATTCGCCACTAAAAATAATTATTTTAACTTAATTTTAATGGCGAAATTATATTTCGCCACTAAAAGTTGAAACTTTATTAGATTTAGTGGCGGAATTAATTTCTCCACTAAATATTCGCCACAAAAAGTATAATTTTAGTGGCGAAAATAAATTTCGCCACATTTAGTGGCGAAATTTATTTCTCCACTAAATTTTCGTCACAAAAAATATAATTTCTTGTAGTGCATGTTCGATCTTGGTCTTCCCAAGGCCTAAGTCAATTTTTTTATTTTGAGGTCTTGGCTATAACATAATATTATATAAAAAAAAATTAGAACATTTATCCATTAATTTTTTTAGGAGTTATAATAAAAAAATATTTTGGGGACGTCAGCCTAGCCCTAAGGCCAACCTTGCTATTCATGCATGCCATCTAAGCTAAGTAGTGTCGCCTTAATTTTTTTAAACAAGATAGTTTTAGCTAGTTTGGTTTCCACTTAAGCAACTATGTAGCTATAGGAGCGAAGCAGGATTTCCCGCTATGCATATGACATCGGTGATCACGACACCGTTGAGCTCGCAGCTCATAGAGAGTACGGATAGTCCCACGAAGGAACTAACCGGAGAATAATGGAGTCGTCACCTAGTTTTAGCTAGTTTGGTTTCCACTTAAGCAACTATGTAGCTATAGGAGCGAAGCAGGATTTACCGCTATGCCTATGACATCGGTGATCACGACACCGTTGAGCTCGTAGCTAATAGAGAGTACAGATAGTCCAACGAAGGAACTAACCGGAGAATAATGGAGTCACCACCTAGTATAAGACACTAAGAATGATTTAAGGCAGCATTACACCATTCATAATGTCTGACTTTAAATCCGTTTGGATTCAGAATGGTCCCTTACTGATACCAGTATAATACTAAGGTTCAAAAGAGTATCCTCATGTCTTATAATGCAAGGAAATCATACACAATAGTTCATACTGAATACAAAAAACATCACGTATTCATTAATTATAATAGATAAAGATAAACCAAATTCAGCCAGAGGGAGTCAATTCCGGTTCGAATATAAAACTTCATGTCCGACCGAATGTGCAGGATGACCGGTCATATTTGTCCAGTAGGTGCAAGGGTGCAGAGCTGCGTTCTCAAACAATAATCATGATATCATCAAAGAAAATGGATTACTACATTAACGATAAATAAATAGACAATAAGTATTTAAACATAGAAGAAACAGATTGTGAAAAGCCAAACACGTGTATCTTTGTGTGATAATTGGAGTTATTTCCCGAGTGAAAACCATATTACCGTCCATTCAAAATCGGCTATGGAATTTATGTCTGGGTTTCCATCTTATATACTACTTAAAGATAAGCTGTAGGATGTAGCCATTAATTGGTCGGACTTACTGTGCAACGAATGCATGTCCGATCGGACATAGAGGATGTCCGGCCAGATATGCGGCGTTAAGAAAATGGAAAACATATGCGAAGTTTAAGGTTTTAGGGCCCTCAGATCGTACCTTAAGCGTAAGTTGGCATCGAAAACGCCTTTGAAAGTTTAGATTAGTTGTTGGATCTCTTACTGGAGTTGGAAAACGAGTTATGTGTTTTTGGGTGGTTTTTTACGTTCCAAAGAGAGTTGTTTCAAAAGTCTCTAGTTGTCCCCTGTTTCTTGACCATAATATTCCTTTTATAGAGTGTGAGTGTTTGGTTAATAGGGAAAGACTTCTTTAATAAGGGAAAGCTTCTATTACGGAAATAGGTAATTGTGAAAGTTGTTTTTAAAAAGGAAAAAATTGTTTCATGTGATTTGATTTAGAAGAAAAAAGACCAGTTCCTTCTGTAAAATTGGAAACAAAATACATATTCTGCATGATTTGTAGAATACCCGGCCAGACATGGTTGTTTATACCCGGCCGGACATAGATGACATTCGGTAATAACTCTGACTTTTGGGTTTTTTTTGGGTTTATTTCCCTTCCAACATTAAACCTTATAAGTTTTTCAAACTTTTGTTAGGGTTGGTGCTCGGAGCACTAATCTGGATCGTATTTGTGTCCGATTCATGAGTACAAATAATTCTTTTTTCCATAATATTACTTACTTAATGGTTGCACCTCTTGTTTTTATATACATATTCGATCTAATTACGATTACATTGAAACTAAATATGATTTAGTGATATGTATATATTAGACAAAGACCCCATGATTTACAACGTAGTGCGTAGTTAAAACCTAGTTTGTAATTGACATTTGGAAGCGTCGTTATAAGTGTAACATCCCTAATCTGGGAGATGTTACCGGCATGGGATAAACCGTACTAACCCCATATGCCTCTGACTTTCTGACTATAAACTATGCTATTGTTCTTTTCTTAATCAAAATACTATTTTTGGAACCAAAGCCCAAAACTCAACAGTATGGAAACTCAGTTCATAATTAGTAATTATAAATTTATTTACACTTGTATTCTTACAATGTCAACACATAACTCATTTACTAATACAATACTTTTATTTGACCCTAACTGACTCCAACTGGACTCTTACTCTTTGACTTGGACTGGTGGACTCCATACCCAAGTGACTGCATCAGTATATGTCCTCCCGAGCTCGTCCTCCGAGAATACCTGCAACTAGCCCTGGGCTTTATCGGATTCGGATCGGATCGAACCGAATCCGAATCCGATTCGATCCGATAAGCATTGAGAAATTTGATTCGATCGGACTCGATTACCTTATCAAACTAGATCCGATCCGATCTGATTATTATCGGATCGAACCAATCTGATCCGAATGATTTCAGATCGGATCAGTTTGATTCGATTACTGGTCCGAATTCTGAACATGGATAAACCCTATATTAATTTCTACTAAATACAGTTGATTAAAAAAAAGAAAAAGAAATTCTAAATTACCAGATTAATTTTCAATTTCATTGCAAATTATTAACAACACAAAATATTAGTTACAGTGAAAAAATTATAGCCGATTAGTTTCCTATACATAAAGATTATATACAAATTCAACACTTCCCTCGCTGCCACCCCACCTTCACCAACCTCACACAAGTAACTGAAGGCATGCGTAAACTTTCATCAAATCCAAACAGCCAAATGTATTATACATAGTCAAACAACTTGAGCAAAATGGGGAAATCGAACAAAATCAGATTTGAGTATTTGACAGTAAACAGCTTGAAGATGAAGAAAATTCAAATTAGCAAACAATTTGACAGTAAATACTAAACAAGAAAATGAAGAAGGGAACTTACTTTCTTCGATTTCCCCTTTGAATGGCTTTGAACTTTGATGAATGAAGATGAAACAAGAAAATAAGAGCGATGATGAATGATTCTCAGATTTGTTGTCTCTCGGCGCTGTCGGGGAACTGAAGTGAAGACTGAAGAGGAAGACAAACAGTGAAATGAAGATTGAAGACTGAAGTGAAGACCGAAATGAACCCTAAGACTGAAGTGAAGACCGAAATGAACCCTAATTAGTAATTAACTTAGGTATAATATGCAAATGACATCGTTTAAGATACTCCAAAACGACGTCATTTTGCATATTAATTAAAACAAAAAATAAGTGAATCGGATCGGATTTTATCCGATCCGATCCGAAATCCGTCAAACCGCTACATCTCTACTCGATCGGATTAAATAATCAGATCTGATCCGATTCGGTCCGATCAAATCGAATCGGATCTGATTTGATTCGATCTGATGCCCACCCCTACCTGCAACCACATAAAACTGGGTGGGGGGTTAGATCGTCATATGATCTAAGTGAGCAGACGAAAAACTGAAACACTAATACCAAATCACTTGATTTTAAAACCAAGATGTCAGTGGTAACTTTATATAAAAACTCTTTTGAAAACTGTATATGAAAATCTCCTTTGAAAAACTCAACTTTCTTTAATCTGCCTTTTAAACTCTGGTTTCTGAAGACTATTTCTAAAATCTGATTTCTAAAAAGCGTATTCTGAAAATCTGGAATCTGAAAATCTGATATGTATCTGAAAAACTTAACGTATGAGGGCGTTACGTATCGACGTCCCCTCATACGCCTATCTGGAGCCAAGAATGCAAATCCATGACTTTGGGGCGTTACGTATCACCGTCCCAAAAGCATGTCACTTATGTCCCTGAAATCGGTGGTCTTGGGACGTTACGTATCGCCGTCCCCTAAACAACAGAACTAGAATTGGGGGTGCGGATCTATGCTACCCACAAAGCTATGAAACTAGGGTCTAGGGGCGTTACGTATCGCCGTCCCCCTAGCCCTGAATTAGGATATGTGGGCGTTACGTATCGCCGTCCCCCAGTGCTCTACATGTGCACATGTTCTCTGTCCGTCAATTCCATATATGTATAAGTTGTATACTGAGGTGGGTTTTTGCCTCATGCCTCGAAAAACATAAAAATCATACTATGAATCTCAAAACTGTACAAAACGTTTTCTGAAGAACATTTCTTTTCTTAAACATAACTTTGCATGAAATAATTGTAAAGAAAATCTTCTAACGCCCTAAAGCGTAAAAATATAGTCTGAAATAAAATAACAAAATAAAAGTCAGTTTAAAAGAAGAGTGTCCACTCACTGATTTTGAAGTTTGGATGACATCGAGTCCATGTGGGACAATTATGACCCATATCATCACTATTTGTAAAAGACATTGTGTTTTTGTACAAATTAAGTATGTGACAAAAGGAAATTGCTATTTTATCATTATTGTAATTGGATTACTTGATATATATAATGATAAAGTCCATATGGTTAAATCGAATTAATAGATATGAGACAATATTAATCCACGAATGGTTATTGATCATTAAATATCCTTATCATAGTATATCAAGATTGGAGATTAATAATGGGAAATAGACTAGTATTACACTTGTGCGCGTTATGGAAGCTTAACGACATAGTTCTCATATATTATTAAGGTATTGGATACTTTATGCAAGTGTGATAAGAGGTCTGTTAGCCGTTGACCGGGAACACAGCTTCGCTCTAGATAGACCCCCCTCGGAGTCCCATTGGTAGTATCCTATGTGTCTATGGGAATCCGAATCAGGGTGGTGTATGTGATCTTTAATCTCAGACTTGCATCTGACCGGTGCTTACACACGCGTATAACGCAAGCGCACGTATCGTTCAAGTAGTATAAAAATATCGATCCCACGAGGACTTAATATCTAATCTATTAATTTTATGAGGTCAAATGATTACTAGTATCTAACAGGTTGTTTGATTGATTTGAAATGGTGACGATTCTAAATTTAAAAACAAGTAAATAAAATTGTTCGAAAGTAGGTTTTAAGAAAATTCAATATTAAAAACTATCTAGGGTTGTGATTTCTTCCAATATCATTTTAAAGATGAAGTGGTTATCTTAAAGTTGGGTAATATATTGATTTATTAACCTGGAACACTAAATTATGTGTAAGCCTCTGTCGATGGTCAGACACAAATACCCAGTTTAACCCAATTGAACCATATGTCTATGTCAACCAAATTATCTGGATTCATTAAGTTTAAGTTCCAATTATGGCTACCCCCGCCCGACAGGTATATGTCTATCCTGTAAGGAAATCTATTAAAGGGTTATCTATCCTCAAGGAAGATCGTGGACTATTGAGTCTAAGGTCTTAAACTTAAAATCCCTATGTCTAGTTCATTTTAAGTTTCCCAGTTCAATTTTATTAATGGCCAGTTAATGAAAAAGCATTAAGATTAAGACTCAATAAATAAATCTTTATATTACCCAAGCTATAATCTAACCCCTTATAAACCGGTGATATTGGATTTCATCACAACCCCAGATAACTGGCTTAGTTACGACACATATTTACGGGTAGTAAAAAAAACTTAAATAAAATAAAAGACATAAAGTAAAATACTGAAAATTAATACTGAAAAGTAAATGCTGAAAGTAAATGCTGAATTAAATACTGAAAATTAAATGCTGAAAGTAAATTACTGAAAGTAAATTGCTGAAAGTAAATTGCTGAAAAGTAAATTGCTGAAAAGTAAATTGCTGAAAGTAAATTACTGAAAAGTAAAAACTGAAAATTAAAGAAAGAAAAGTATTGTGCGTAAAAGTAAATTGCGGAAAGTAAAAACTGAAAAGTAAAGAAAAGAAAGTGCGAAAGCGGAAATTAATTACTGAAAGCTGTAAATAAACAAACAAGATACAATCTTCTTAGAAGAAATTATGAATTTTACAAATGAAATGGCTTGGTATTTATAGGCAAAATTTTGCCTCCATCAAATCATCCACCAAATCAATTATTAATTGCTCCACTAATTGCTCCACTAATCTGCTCCACCAAATCCATTATTAATTGCTCCACTAATCTCTTATCATGTTTGGTGATGATTTGATAATTTTTATTATTTATTTATTAATTTATTTTTTGCTTTGAAAATGATTGAAAGTGACTTTAATAATTACACACAACACACTTCTGGATGGTTCATCAATTTCGGGCATGAAATCGTCAGAATTCGAAATTATTTTGTCTTTCAAAGCTGTAGATCTTTGAGTCTTCTTTAATCTGGAACTTGAATCAGCTCAATCCGATATCGGAGTAAAAAGTTATGCCCAAAATACGACAGATGCGCAAAATTGGAATTTCCAAAACTGCACTTCGTCAAAAACGCCCTTTCAAGTTTCCAATCTCCAAAATTAAAATATCAAGTCCAATAATTGCCCTTATTTGACCCATATTTCGTCCTAAATGATTTCATTGAGATCCGATATTATTTTATCTGCAAAATAAACTAAAACACATCAAAAATTCATCATCAAACCCGAGAAACTAAACAAAATATTAAGTTAAAGGGGCGGTAAATATTGATATATTTTCCGCTCATCACACCCCCAAACCTAACATTTTGCTAGTCCTCGAGCAAAACAATAAAATAAAATACAAGAAACAATTAAAATTAAACTAAGCCACTTTCGTAGGGATCACGGTTGCATTTAGCATATGCAACAAGCCTTTAAAACCCTAGGTGTCCCTAGTGGACGAGTTATAGTCTCGTGAGGGCTTACAGCAACGATACCCACAAACGTTTTACAAAAGTAAAAAGGTAGTAAAACTAATGACACAAAAGCAAAAAGACAAGAGAAAAGAGAATAAAGAAGTTAGTGACTAATCAGGTGAAACTTCTACTCCAAGTCAATAGTTGTTTTGTTTCATTCTAAATTACCGAATAAGTAAATTCTCCGATTATATTTACCATTCTCCATATACACAGCCAACAAAATATTAATCAACTCATTTTTGCCCACAACAGTCACAAGTAGTTGATAAGAGAGTAATATTTTTGTCCTAAAGTTCTATCAGATTTCACACCTTTTTGTAGCAATGGAATAATTTTTCTGATTTTTCATATTTTTTCTTTGATTTTTCTCTATTTTTTTATTTATATACAAATCTTCCATCTATGTAGCGAGTGTTGGGTCGGTGGCTCCCAAACCAGTTGGCTTTAGGGCACCAGGTGTTAAGACACCCCTACGAACTTAATTACTCAGACTTCAGATATATATATTTTGCAGCATCTTTGATCCATGTAACGAGCTTTGGGCCAGTGACTCCCAAACCAGTTGGTTTTAGGGCACTAGGTGTTAAAACACCCTTACAGACTTAATAACTCGGATCTCAGACGTTTTTTTTTTTACTCCATTGCTTTTTGAGATGCTTCCTCTAATTAAACTAGAGCACTGAATATTACAAACTTTTCAATTTTAGCTCATGTCCGTATGTTACTATATATGTTGATAATACCTGTCAACTGAGCATATGAAGATCCATTTTAGTCCGTTTTATGGAGAATTCACAAATTAAATAATTCAAAAGGAAATAAACAAAAATTAACTTATTTCGAAAATAGGCTTGAGATACGTCTCAGGAGTGGAAACTCCTTACTCAGCTATCTCTTACCAATTTCACCCTTTTAGTCAAAATAAAAACACAAAACGCAAAATATTTTTGTAATTTTTGAAAAAATTTCAATTTTTTTGTATTTTTCGAAAAATTTTGGACTAAAAATAAAACAACACACAAACTAAAAACAAGGTACTGATCAACTAATTCCCTCCCCCAAACCTAAATGAGACATTGTCCCCAATGTCTTAAAAGTAGAAGAAGAGTTTAGAAATAATACCTGGTTAGCTGAAATTCTACAGGAAATTAAAGGTTAAGATCCAGATTAATCCTACGCCTCTTACCACGATCGTCCTCAGACCAATTTATCTTTGAAAGGATAGGGTCAACTCGTGGTTCATAGGCTATGAGTTGGTCTATTAGATCCGGAGCAGTTCTGGCAGTAAAGAGGAGTTCTTTCAAAGGTTTTGACACGAACCCATTTCTCCGGGCATCATCAAGAAACACACAAAGAAAATCATAAAATCCATCAACGTTGTACAGCCCAATTGGTTTCTGGTGTATGTTCAGGTTCGCCCAAGATAGCACAATAAAAATTTCCTCCAATGTACCCAAGCCACCTGGCAAAGCAATAAAAGCATCAGCACGGTTAATCATTTCTACCAACGTTCAGACATACCTGGCACGATCAGTTCCTCTCCGTTTGATGGTTCAATAAGATTTGCTTCTGCCAAGGGTTTTGGGATGATTCCCAAACGTGACTGCCTCCTTCCTGTACAGCTTTTGAAACGATCCCCATAAGTCCAAGATTGCCTCCGCCATATATTAAGTGCATATTTCTTGCAGCTAAGACTCGACCCAATTCTTGTGCTGCTTCTACGTATTGTGGCTTAACACCACACTACTACCGCAAAACACACAGATGTTTTCAACTCGTCTTCTTGAAGTGGCTTCCATTTTTTATATGTATTTCTTTCTCAACTCTGGATGCCTTCAAAAGTGCAATGACGGGCTGAATTTATAGTACCTGAAAAGGGTGAGTAAAAATAGCACAAGTATCTTCCAGAGGACGATTAGTAGCGAAATAATATCGTGATAGTCAAAAAGGTCTGGATCCTGTCGGAGAAAATAAAAGAAAACAACAAAAAAATCACAATTATTAAGAAAAGACAAAGAGATATAATATTTACAAGAAAAGTAACGGCTTGATTGACGTCTATGCGTCAGGGACAAGCTTCCCATCCAATTTTCTTATAAACTGGCAAACAGGGTCTTTTTGAGTCAGATTCCCAAGACTTAATTGTTGTCTTTCTTTTTGGAATTGTGTATGTAATTTGCGAATGGCTATGTGAACATATCCACTGGGATGCGTCTCAAGAGTTGAAGATATATCATCTAAAGACTCCTTACTCAAGCCATCCCTAATTTTATTTTGTCTTCGCGATTATCAGACACCATTCCTAAAGAACGACAACGAGTATTGCAATTCCAGCGTGCACATTTGTAACAAACACCCATTTGTTTAGCTCTACGTTTCTTTGCATAGGTGCTTCTTCCAAAACCAGGCAGATGTGAAATAAAAGAGTCAGAAGACTCACCTGCCAATCGAACTCGTGCTTCAATTACCCAACGAATGTCATTAGGAATACCTTTGATCATCAGTAGTCTCATCCGTTCCAAGCGAGCTTTGTAGACTTTCATCAGAGATTTTTGAGGGAGAGAAGGAAATTGCTTGTGAAGATTTGCGAGAGCTTCTTCCATCGTGAAATGACTAAACCTGCAAAAATTAAACACACAAAAATAAAACACACCAGATCACAATATATACAAATTGCATGGGTTGCCTCCCTGCGAGCGCTAAGTTTAAAGTCGTCAGCTAGACGTGACTTCTCGAACGTTAAGCTGGATCTGAAAGTGTAACACTTTCTTTTTGTCGCTCAAATGATTCTCCCCAGTAGTGCTTAACACGCTTGTTTTTAACCTTGAAAGTTTTGTTGGAGTCAGGATCATGTATCTCAACGGCTCTGTCTGGTAAAACCTTGGTGATCACAAATGGACCTGACCACCGTGATTTTGGCTTCCATGGGAAGAATTTCCCCTTGATTTGTTTAACAGTACCTTCTGCCCTGGTTCCAGTTGTATGCGCACTATCTTCTCATCATGTCTTTTCCTGCCTTTTCCTTGTACAATTTGGCATCCTCAAAAGGCTGTATGTGAAATTCCTCCAATTCGTTGAGCTGGTGGAACTTTTTCTCTTCTGTTGCTTGTAGTGCAAGAATAGGCTTCTTCAGTACGCAGTGCGCTTTATCTTCAGGCTCCACAGGTAATTGACATGCTTTTAAGTTTGTCAGTAGAACTTTGTCTTTCATCAGAGTTCTGAACGGTACTATGTATCACATCAAGTCTGAAACATTCCTCCTTCTTTTCATCATCTGGGAAATTCATGGCTTTGAAAACATTGAATGTTACTTCTTGGTCTTGTACCCTCATGGTTAGTTCTCTTTTTGTACATCAATAATGGTTCGACCTGTAGCCAAGAATGGTCTCCCGAGGATGATTGGCACGTCTGCGTCTTCCTCCATATCAAGGACAATAAAATCTGCTGGGAAAATGAATTTGTCAACCTTGACCAGCACATCCTCAACTACGCCTCTTGGAAATACGAGCGTTCTATCAGCAAGTTGTAGTGAGACTGAAGTGGGCATTGTTTCTCCAATCTGCAGTTTCCTGAAAATAGAAAAAGGCATCAAGTTAACACTAGCACCTAAATCACACAGAGCCTTACCGAAGTCATGTTCTCCTATGGTGCAAGGAACAGTGAAACTGCCAGGATCTTTCAACTTTGGAGGAAGTTTTCTCTGAATGATGGCGCTGCATTCTTCTGATAATGCTACTGTCTCATAATCTCCCAATCTCCGCTTTCGTGAAAGAATGTCTTTCATGAATTTGGCATAGCTGGGCATTTGTTCCAACGCTTCTGCAAATGGAATGTTGATATGCAGCTTTTTGAACACCTCCAGAATCGAGAAACTGCTTGTCCAGTTTATTCTTCTGAAGACGCTGAGGAAAATGTGGAGGTGGAGTGATCTGTTCTTTTTCCTTTGCTTCTTTTTCCTCCATCTGTTGCTTTGTTTCTTTTGGAAAATCTTCAATTGTTGTTGGCCTTGATTCCAACATCTTTGTTGATTTCAGTACCGCTTTTTAACATGATGGCATGACATTGCTCCTTCCCCATGTTCCTTGGATTTGGCTCTGTGTTGCTAGGAAGGGTACCTGGCGGTCTGTAACTCTGAGCATTGGCCAGTTGTCCAATTTGATTCTCCAGTGCTTTAATAGAAGCTGATTGACTTTGAATTAATGCTGCTTGGGATTGAAACATAGCATCATATCTTGCTGCTTGAGATTGAAACATAGCATCATATCTTGCTGCTTGAGAGTCGTGTTTTGCTTCTATCTTTTTCAAGTGGGTCAACACTTCTGTTATTCCTGGTTCATTTGCCTGTTCCTGGCTTTTGTTCTGTTGTTGGAATCCGGGTGGTGGATTGTTCATTTGCCCTGAATTGTTGCTCCATGCGAAATTGGGATGATTCCTCCACCCTGGGTTGTAGGTGTTGGAATATGGATTGTTCCCCTTGTCTGTTGAAATTATTGACATAATTCACCGTTTCTTTATGTTGGTTGAAAGATTCTGACTCAGGTGCTCCTCCAAATGGTGAACTTGTGGATCCACCATTAACTTTTATGTTAAGAGTTTCCAGATTTTTGCAAATCACATCCAGCTTGGAATTCAGTGCTGTGTTGGCTCCAACTTCATAAATTCCTGCAATTCTTTGGATCATGCTCCTTTGTTGGCCATAAAGAATTGTTGTTGGCCATTTCTTCGATTAGGTCCCAGGCTTCATCTTCTCCTTTTGCCATTAAAGCTCCTCCAGCAGCAGCATCGATTGTGGTTCTCATTATTCCAGAAAGTCCATTATAGAATGTTTGGACTTGAAGCCATTTTGGAATCTCATGGTGAGGACATTTCCGGAGCAAATCTTTGTACCTTTCCCAAGCTTCGCAGAGGGATTCTGAATCTTGTTGTACAAAGGATGTGATGTCATTCCTCAGCTTTCCGGTTCTGGCTGGTGGAAAGTACTTTGCAAGAAATTTGGTGGCTAAAGTGTTCCAAGTTGTGATAGAACCTGCTGGTAGTGAATGTAGCCAAGCTTTAGCTCTGTCCTTCAAGGAGTATGGGAAAACACGCAGTCTCATTGCTTCTTCTGATGCTCTGTTGTAGTTGAAAGTGCCGCAAACTTCCAGGAAGTTACTGATGTGGGCATTAGGATCTTCAGTTGCATTCCCCCCGAACTGAACTGACTGCTGAATCATCTGAATGCATGTTTTGATGTCACACGCATTTGCTGGTAAGGGAGGAAGTACAATACAGGAAATGAGTCTGTCAACCACCGGAATGGTTCTGTCTCGAATGGGAATTGGTGGTGCAACCTCCAACGGTTCAGGTTCCATGTTGACTAAAGCTTCTTGGCCTTCTCGCCTTCCCTTCTCAACTGTCTGATGGTTCTTTCAATTTCTGGGTCAAGCGATCGGAGTTCAAAGCTTCTGGTTCGTCTCATGTAGTTTCTGAGAACCTGAAACACAAGAAAACAAAAACATTAAGTAAAAAGAAATTAGATACAAGTAACGTATCTAACCCCAAAATTAATAGTGAAAGATAAATAAGTCCCCGGCAACGGCGCCAAAAACTTGACCGGTGCTTACACACGCGTATAACGCAAGCGCACGTATCGTTCAAGTAGTATAAAAATATCGATCCCACGAGAACTAAATATCTAATCTATTAATTTTATGAGGTCAAATGATTACTAGTATCTAACAGGTTGTTTGATTGATTTGAAATGGTGACGATTCTAAATTTTAAAAAAAGTAAATAAAATTGTTCGAAAGTAGGTTTTAAGAAAATTCAATATTTAAAACTATCTAGGGTTGTGATTTCTTCCAATATCATTTTAAAGATGAAGTGGTTATCTTAAAGTTGGGTAATATATTGATTTATTAACTTGGAACACTAAATTATGTGTAAGCCTCTGTCGATGGTCAGACACAAATACCCAGTTTAACCCAATTGAACCATATGTCTATGTCAACCAAATTATCTGGATTCATTAAGTTTAAGTTCCAATTATGGCTACCCCCGCCCGACAGGTATATGTCTATCCTGTAAGGAAATCTATTAAAGGGTTATCTATCCTCAAGGAAGATCGTGGACTATTGAGTCTAAGGTCTTAAACTTAAAATCCCTATGTCTAGTTCATTTTAAGTTTCCCAGTTCAATTTTATTAATGGCCAGTTAATGAAAAAGCATTAAGATTAAGACTCAATAAATAAATCTTTATATTACCCAAGCTATAATCTAACCCCTTATAAACCGGTGATATTGGATTTCATCACAACCCCAGATAACTGGCTTAGTTACGACACATATTTACGGGTAGTAAAAAAAACTTAAATAAAATAAAAGACATAAAGTAAAATACTGAAAATTAAATACTGAAAAGTAAATGCTGAAAAAATAAATACTGAAAATTAAATGCTGAAAGTAAATTACTGAAAAGTAAAAAATTGCTGAAAGTAAATTGCTGAAAAGTAAATTGCTGAAAGTAAATTACTGAAAAGTAAAAACTGAAAATTAAAGAAAGAAAAGTACTGTGCGTAAAAGTAAATTGCGGAAAGTAAAAACTGAAAAGTAAGAAAAGAAAGTGCGAAAGCGGAAATTAATTACTGAAAGCTGTAAATAAACAAACAAGATACAATCTTCTTAGTATTCTTAAGGAATTCCTTAGAAGAAAGTATGAATTTTACAAATGAAATGGCTTGGTATTTATAGGCAAAATTTTGCCTCCATCAAATCATCCACCAAATCAATTATTAATTGCTCCACTAATTGCTCCACCAAATCCATTATTAATTGCTCCACTAATCTCTTATCATGTTTGGTGATGATTTGATAATTTTTATTATTTATTTATTAATTTATTTTTTGCTTTGAAAATGATTGAAAGTGACTTTAAATACACACAAACACACTTCTGGATGGTTCATCAATTTCGGGCATGAAATCGTCAGAATTCGAAATTATTTTGTCTTTCAAAGCTGTAGATCTTTGAGTCTTCTTAATCTGGAACTTGAATCAGCTCAATCCGATATCGGAGTAAAATTATGCCCAAAATACGACAGATGCGCAAATTGGAATTTCCAAAACTGCACTTCGTCAAAAACGCCCTTTCAAGTTTCCAATCTCCAAAATTAAAATATCAAGTCCAATAATTGCCCTTATTTGACCCATATTTCGTCCTAAATGATTTCATTGAGATCCGATATTATTTTATCTGCAAAATAAACTAAAACACATCAAAACGTTCATCAAACCCGAGAAACTAAACAAAATATTAAGTTAAGGGGGCGGTAAATATTGATATATTTTCCGCTCATCACATCGCTATTACTTGAGACATCATGTACTTTGGTATTGGTCGTTCTGGAGCTTTAACCGGTTCTGTGTACGACTCTTGCTGGGTTTTACTGAGAATCGTAAGTGTATTGGGTGTGATGTCCAAGAATGAGAGTATCACTTCATCATATGGAGATGATGGTCACACAGGATACGATACTATGTACTCTTAAATGCTGCAAACTGTCGGGAAAGTTGCTAGGTCATGACTTCCGATTACAGAGACTAGTTACGCGGGATCCATAAGCTTCGTACGGGGTAACACATCGCGCAAGCCCTAGGCCTAAGCATGTGACATCCATACTGGATCATTTACATAAAACAATGTATTACGAACTACGCTGATACAAATAATAGTCATCGGCGGATATTTCTGGAGAATTGGGTAGGCACGGTGATTTGCTAGAAGCCAACCAGGTCTTGTAAATCGGTGAAATGTTTGGTACGAGGTACGCACATATCGGATAGTCCGACAACCGGATTTACTGCCAACATATCCAGGAATCTCTTGGGTCGCTTCCCAAAATTCACCAATGACATTTGACTCGAATAGAATTAATCTGGGATTAATTATGAGAGAGGAAATAAATCTTCTGCGTTAATTACGTCAAAAATTAATCTGGGATTAATTCGTACAAAGAGAGAACACGATTAATTTAGAATTAATCGATAAAATAATTTAATAGTTAAATTAGATTTTTCTATTTAATTTTTTTATTTGGTTAAATAATATATCGGATATATGAATTAAAATTGGATTTCAATACGAAATTAAAATTGGATTTTAATTCGGGCGAACGAATTAATGTGGAATTAATTCGTAAGCGACCATCGTAATAATTTTGCGAGACATAATTATTTAATTAAATTGGATTTAATTAAGTCGCAACGACAAATTCATTTAATTTGGAATTAAACGAAACCGGGCCCAAGTCAAGTTGTGTGTTGGAGAAGCTTACTTAAATTTGAAATTTAAAAGTGGTGGGACCCACTTTACTTACATCAACTTGTCAAAGTGTGATGGAAGTAGTTGGGCTTCTTAAATATTTTCATTTCAACAACACACCAACCAACTTGAATTACTATTCATCATCACTCTCTCTTTCTCCTATTTGGTCGTGAGCTTCTCTCTTTGGATTACAAAATTTTGCTTCAAAATTTGATCAAGCTAGCTGATAAGTGTGGTTTATACCCACTTATTCTAGCATCTTTAACCTATTATTTTGTTATGGTTCGAGCCATTTAATGTATTTTATAGTTTATTTTATGTCTTATTTGTAGGAAGCATTATATCATCAAGAATGGAGTAAATACGTGTATTTCGGGACCAATCGGGAGTATCAGACTCAAGAAGCAGCAAAAACCTGCATCAGCTGCGCACTAAAATTAAAAAGGTTATAAATTTTTATCTAGAAAGAGTTACGAGACCCATAATATATCGATTTGCATCTACTCGAGGAGAGCTGGTCATTTACATACATTTTCCAGGGAGTTGGGCGCCGCAGAGCCCACTGTTCAGCGCCGCAGCGCCCCCTGCGGAAGAAAACCAGTGCAAGCCAGGAAAGTGATTTTTAGGGTTTTTAACATGTATTATGACTCTCAGGCTCTACTATAAATATAACAGTTCATCCAGAATTAAAAGAGGAGGCTAATACACTGCACAAAACACAGAAATAAATATTTTTAGAGATCCAAGGAGAGGATTGAAGAGCAACAAAGGGAGATTAAGGCGGTGACGTCTGAGGAGGAAGAGATTCAATTCGAGTTTTATCTTCTTATTTCTTTTTTAGAACTCTAATGATTTCCATTAGATTCATGACTTGTTATTTATTGTTTTTATCTTTTGTCATGAACTAAACTCCTTAATTTTGGAGAATGTTGTAATCTATGCTTGAACCTTGTATTGATTGTTAATTTTGTTATGACGTTTTATTAATTTATTTGTATTCTTTTGAGTTTAAATGCTTCTTGATTGCTGGCCACAATTGAAGATGATATATGTTTAGAATCTATCACTCGAGAGAGGGTATTTTGAATAGATCTAGAGAATATAACCTAGGATTTTATAGAGTTCGAGAGAATCTGTAGTCCTTTGAAGTCGTTAATATAGAATCACAAAGCGTAATGAGTTGTTAACTATTGGATTTTTATAGAGATATCGAAGTCTGTAGTTGATGATTTTTCACACTGATGCTCGAGAGAGGGAGTGGATATTTGCGGAATCTTGACTTATAAATAATATACTGAACAAAGATTAATGGCATAACAAATACATAGGCGAAAACTAGGTGAAATCAGGATCCAGAATCTCTATCGTATTAGTTCCTCCTATTTTTATTATTTTTATATTTTATTTATTTATTAAAAATCTTTAATATTTATCGTCTAAATAAAGTTAGGATTATCAATTGTAGTACTTAGTGCAAGTTAACACAATCCCTGTGGGTTCAACACTCTAAACTCATTATAATAAAACTTGACACCGTACACTTGCGATACGATTGTGGGGACACAGGATCTGGGCAACGCATGCTGTCCCGGGCTCGCGGCCCGGTCGGGATTACGGAGTAGCCACGGGGGACTAAACCGGAGAATGATGGAGTCGCCACCCGGTGTGAACCGGGAAAATGAGATTTAAAGGCCGCACTCACCCCTCGCAAGGGAAGACCTCAAACCGTTGGGTTCGGAATGGTCCCTTACTTATGTCACTTGTAATGAAAGGATTTATGTAATAATTTAATCAAGTTTAAGTAACACTTATTTCCAAGAGTATCATGCTTCTAAATTCACATGCATACATCAACAAGTTCATCACAACATGCAACATCTCATGGTAATCTCATGAACATTTCTCAATCATATGATATGGAAAACTAAGAACAACCTAATCATGCTTGAATACTATCTCATGAACATATTAGCCAAATAACATGCTAACAGCCTAATCATGCTTGAATATCATCCCAAGAACAAATAGAATGGATAAATACAGGAATACAAATAATATGATTAGCTACATAATACAAGAAAGATCAACCAAGAGGCAATTATGCATGAATATGATGAGACAGACTCAGTTCAGTGTGTGTGCGTTCGTGTAGCGTTCGTAAACGAGTTCGAACGGTAAACAGAAGGTTCGTGTTCGTATAGCGTTTGAGAACGCGTTCGAACGGAACCAGACCTGATGCATGATAAGACTAAGAAAGTGCGTATGCGTTCGCATAGCATTCGAGAACGCGTTCGAACGGAACCAGACCTGATGCATGCTAAGACTAAGAAAGTGCGTGTGTGTTCGCGTAGCGTTTGTAAAACGCGTTCGAACGGGAAACAGAAGGTTCTCATTCGTATAGCGTTCGATAACACGTTCGAACAGATCCAGACCTGATGAAACAAAATGCATGCGCGTTCGAGTAGCGTTTGTAAAACGTGTTCGAACGGAAAACAGAAGGGTCGCGTTCGTATATCGTTTGATAACTTGTTCGAACGGGAACTGACCTGATGCACAAAATGTGATGCAATACATACATAAAAAGCAAATAGCGAAATACGAGGCGGGGCGAAGCATCGTGGCAAATGATTTTAACCTCTTCAATTAGAGGACCTTTCATCACACTTACTAAGCCCATGCGCTTATCTCAATGCATATAAAAATAAAGACAATCATATCAAACTTAGTAATCCGATTGAACATATCTTGCATTCAACCGAACACACATCAACCAGTGCGGCAAAGCATCGTGGTAAAGGATTTTAACCCCTCCAAATAGGGGACCTTTAATCCGACTTACTAAGCCCATGCGCTCGGTTGTATCACACATACAAAAGTAACATGCAATAATTCAAATAACGAAAAATAAATAAACCGAAGCAACATAAAACAAAAGAGTGTGCCGTTTACTCAAGTGGTACGTGGAGTTGTATCCCGAGTACAGATCATACTACCGTCCATTCGGAATCGGCTATGAAATTTATGTCCGGGTTTCCATCCTATATACCACAAGAGACGACACTTTTCCATTCATCCAATACCTACAACACACATCATACACAAACAAGATTCAACAAATAATTAAAATACGATCAAGATAAATAACAAAAATCAAATAAAGATGAGTGTGAAAAGTACCCTCAGGTCTAACCTTTTAAATCACCTCTCGGATGTACGGCACATGATCATCGGAAGGGTGGATGCTCCGCAACTCTTCCGGTTCACTGGTTCACTGCTCTCGTTCGTTGTCTCACCGTTTGGAGTCGTCGTTCTTCGTCTTTTGCTGCTGCTTTTGTCTCCGATTCGCTGCCGTTTTGCTACTGTTCTGCTGCTGTATTTTAGTTAATGTTCTTGGGATGTTTTGGCTACTGTTTTGGGTGTGATTTTCGGTGGTGTTATGGTGTGGTTCGGGGGCTGTTTTGATGAGGTAAATGGGCTGTTCGGGATGTGTTTTGGTCAAGGCAATGAGGGTTCTTTGGTTTGTGATCTTCGATTATTGAGAGTGAGAGAGAGTTGTGTCAATAAGCTTTGGGTGTTTCTTGTGGGTGTTGTGATTTTCGTGTGAGTTGTGTGTATGAGCTTGGGTGTTTCTTATGTGAATGAGTTAGGGGAAATGGGTTGGAAATTCTTTGCTTCTTTTATTGTAATGGGCGTGCACCAGGGGGGAATGCCTTGGAGAGGTGTTGTTTATATAAGAATGGCTAGGGCTTCACCTTGTCTCACTAGGAAGGGATTTGGCATTAAAGGGACGATTTGATTTGGTGTTGGACAAGGAAAGCAAGGGATTTGATGGGGGACAAATTTGGAATAGATTAGGAATACAATATTTTTAATTGGTTATGATTGATTTTAATTAGGCATGACATCTTTTTAATTTAGTATGTGATTTTGTTTAGTTAGGAAGTTAATATATTTGATTTGTCTTAATTAGGTATGATTATATTTTATGTTTTATTTAATTGGTAAATGGTTTAAATATTTTATTTAATTCAATGTTTAATTTAATTAAGATTTAATTTAATTTCCCATGTGTTTTAAATGTGTTTTATTAATTGGGATGTGTTTTATGGGCTTTGGTGGGTTAATTGGGCTTGGGTGTGAGGCTAGCAGCAAAACCAGAATTACCGACACCGTTCGAACGCCTCCTCGAACGCGGCATGAACGCCCGCAATCTTTTTGACGTTCGAACTAAGTAACGAACGCAGCACGAACGAAACAGTGAACTTGTGAAATGAATCCGATGACGTACTTATTCTGAATTTCCCTTTCCGACGTCCGTTTCTCGTGACTTCCGTGACTTAAAAGGTAGTGCCTCCAAATGAGACTCATCATAGGGACTTATATGCAAAATGCAGTGCCTACAGTCTCCCCCACTTTGATGGGACTTGTGTAATGTGCAACAGTGACAATCCTATTAAAGTTCTGCAATGCATTTTCACTTACCTGGCGAGCCAACTGCCACTTGACTTTCCACGTGTTGAGTTGATTTGGGTGGTGAGGTGCTGCGACCCCTGGTTCATTCCCGAACCACTGTGATATGGTCCATTCCCGAACCATTACCGTGAGGTGGTCCATTCCCGAACCGTGTTTCCATTCTTGGAGTGCCATTCTCGGCTTGTGATGTAATGGGCCTCAACCCTAGGACTCATCCCCAAAACTGATAGTGATGTGGGCCTCGACCCTGGGACTCATCCCCAAAACTGATAGTGATGTGGGCCTCGACCTTGGGACTCATCCCCAAAACTGATGCTGAAGTAGGCCTCGGCCCTAACTGCTACTGATATGGGCCTCGCCCCCAGACTGATACTGATGTGGGCCTCGACCCTCGGGATTCATCCCAAACTGATACTGATGTGGGCCTCGACCCTCGGGATTCATTCCTGGATTCATTCCAAAATTATGAGAGATTCATTCCTTGGATTCGTTCCAAAATCTGAGAGATTCATTCCCCGGATTCATTCCAAATTCTTGAGAGATTCATTCTCTGGATTCGTTCCAAAATTCTGAGAGATTCATTCCCTGGATTCGTTCCAAATTCTGAGAGATTCATTCCCCGGATTCATTCCAAATTCTTGAGAGATTCATTCCCCGGATTCATTCCAAATTCTTGAGAGATTCATTCTCTGGATTCGTTCCAAAATTCTGAGAGATTCATTCCCTGGATTCGTTCCAAATTCTGAGAGATTCATTCCCCGGATTCATTCCAAATTCTTGAGAGATTCATTCTCTGGATTCGTTCCAAAATTCTGAGAGATTCATTCCCTGGATTCGTTCCAAATTCTGAGAGATTCATTCCCTGGATTCGTTCCAAAATTCTGAGAGATTCATTCCCTGGATTCGTTCCAAACTCTGAGAGATTCATTCCCTGGATCCATTCCAAATTCTGAGAGATTCATTCCCTGGATTCGTTCCAAATTCTGAGAGATTCATTCCCTGGATTCGTTCCAAAATCTGAGAGATTCATTCCCCGGATTCATTCCAAATTCTGAGAGATTCATTCCTTGGATTCGTTCCTGAAACTGTACTGTTGCTGTTTCTGACTAGCTTGTCTTTGCTGCTTTTCTCTCTTTCTTTCTTCGAAACTTGTTAATATAAAACACAAAAAAACACAAAAAAAGATGCAAAATGTGTTACGTGTATGCATGTATGCATGAGTTTCCTATCCCGTTGGGTTAGGTCTTCGGTCAATTCCCTTAGTGACAGCCCGGTCTTCTCTTCCTTAGGCAAAGTACTGCTTCAATCTGTCTACACTAATTGGTTCTGTGAACTCATTCCCTTTCCAAGTCTAACAGTCTCACTGTCTTCATTTCCCAATTTCTGAATGGCCAACTTATCTTTTCTGCTTGCTTCTTCTGAGGATTCCCTACGTTCTGAGTATCATAATACCAAGATTGAATGCTTTTGTCACATGCACTCATGTTGCAAGTTGAGAAGTTGAGATTCAGGAAAGTAAGCGAAGTGAACTTCTTTATTATTGTTGAGAAAATATCCGAACAAGCAAACAAAATCAATGTCTTTATTAAAAATGCAAGATAAACTTGGAGAAACAGCAGTGCCTTCTTCCTCAGCCTCTGGTTCTTCGTTGTTATTATCTATTATCCCCATGTGAGTAGCTTGGTGGTTGAGGGTTTGGAGGACAAAGGTTTCAGACAAGCGAAAGTTGATCATGGTGGTGGGACGGAGTGGTAATTTGGTTGAGGATTCCTGTGTGTGCTGGGTTGCTCTCTTTCTGGGTCAGGTATTTTGTGGGTGTCAATCAAGTCTTGGATCTCATGCCTAAGGCGGGGGCAGTTGTCAGTTTTGTGACCCTTTTGCTAGTGAAAATAACAGAATAAGTTCAAGTCAAGGTAGTGCGGCACAGGGCTTGGGATTGGTCTAGGGTCTAAAGGCTTCAGGAGTCCTTGTCCTTTCAACTTCTCAAACACCTTTGACATAGGTCTACCGAGATTGGAGAATCGCCTATTTCTGACGGTAGCGACCTCGGCCGTAGTGGGCTTGGTCTCAGAATTCCCCCCAAAAGTTCTTTTATTCTGGCCATAAAACTTTCTATTTTCACCTCCTCCTCTTCAATATCTATAACAGTCTCTCTCAACTGTCGGAAATCCACAATCATGGAGGTCATCCTCCTCAGCTTGCCATAAATTAAAGGCTTAGTACCCTTGATAATCATCTTAATCTGGTCCTTCTCTGAAGGCCGAGTCTGCATTTTCAAAAGTTGACCTCTCCAGCGGTCTACATACTATTTGAAACTCTCCTCCGGCTTCTGCTTAGTGTTCTCCAAATCTCGGAGTGACAAATCAATCTCCAAGTCCGTAACATACTGTTTTAGAAATGCATCTGCCAATTCCTTCCAATCTTCTTTAACTTTTTTCTCAAGGTTGTGATACCACACTACGGGTGCCCCCTCGAGCGACATCCCAAACATTTTCTGGACCTGGCACTTGGATAAACCCACTGAACTCATGACTGAGACATATTGCTGCAGATGGACCCTCGGGTCTCCATTCCCATTAAACTTGGCCATGTCGGGCATTTTAAACTGAGCTGGCAGCTGTTCTCCGAAGGTCATTGCCTCATAATCTAGCAAATCCTCGTTCTTACCCCTCATTTTGCGGGTAACTGTTTCAACCTGATCCCGAAGCTTCTGAAATTCTGCCTGAGACCCAATCACTCTGCCTGTTGCATATTCTGCCATGTCATCATCAAAAGTGGGGACATCATCCCCCAACCCATTCGAAGACTCATGACGCCTCACATTCTCAGAATTTCCCCCAGCACGGGGCACAACCATATTTGTCATGGCAGTAGTCAAGGCTTGCAGCTGTTCAGTAATCTTGGCGAAACCATTTTCCAACTGATCTATCCGGGATACCTCAATATCTGATTCACTCATGTCTGTTCTCAGTATTTTGGTGAGTCTTCCCTTTTTTCTAACCCAAAGGGAATCTATGATGGCTTTCAGAACACAAGGGTTAACATGATGTATGTATGCATGGGGTGCATGAGATGCATGTAACATATATAACATACTAAATCAACTACAATTTTCAAACAAGTCAGCCCATTATCATTTTAGAAGCTTTTGGGCTAACTGTCATAGGAATGAACTCGTCCCAGTTTAAATGGCCCAACGAGTTCACATCCCATGACAAATGGTCCAAATGGATCCAAACGATGATGTTCCCAAGCACAAGCATAAAAGAAAGATAATGCAAACATAGAGTAATAATTTCTACAGAATGGCCCATCAACATTTCAGAAGCTTTGGCCCAATGGTCATAAGGTACGAACTTGCCCCAGTTTAAATGGCCCAGCAAGTCCGCATTTCTGAAAATGGTCCAACTGTATCCAAATGAGGATGGTCCACAAGCACATACTCAAGGAAATAATTGTTACTTTAACCATACAACCCCGGTCTATGGGTGGGTTCACAAGAGTATAGACAAAGGCTCTCATCGGTGAAGGATGGCCCACAACTAGGTCTCCCCAATCAAGGGTTCGAGCAACCAAGTGAGCGCACCCCTTTTTATACACTAAGGTACGTGCCAATGAGCTATGGTGTGTGACAGACTGTCAAATGGATTTCCCGTTGTAGATTCCCCAGAGGGAAGGTGGAGCGAGGCTCACTTAAATACCCAAGCCTCTTAGGCTCTTATCGCTTGTTGTCAGGAATAAACAACGAGTCCTCCAAATTAGTCCATCACAATAGGCTACGGTAGATGGCTATATAGGTGCCTTCACAGATTTTCCTTCTAGAAAGGTAGTGAATGAAGGAAGACACCAAACCATTACCTAGCCTTAAAATGCCTTTGATTAAACCCCCATTTTATCCACTATAGACACGGTCAATTAAAACATAAATCCAAATATTACAAGACAATATTCTGGGCCGATTCTCTATCCCCAGTGGAGTCGCCAGACTGTGGGGACACAGGATCTGGGCAACACATATTGTCTCGGGCTCGCGGCCCGGTCGGGAGTACGGAG
This sequence comes from Zanthoxylum bungeanum, assembly GCA_019454045.1. Lineage (NCBI taxonomy): Eukaryota > Viridiplantae > Streptophyta > Magnoliopsida > Sapindales > Rutaceae > Zanthoxylum > Zanthoxylum bungeanum. The sequence continues at coordinate 41,255 of SKCR01030232.1, forward strand.
TAGCCACGGGGGACTAAACCGGAGAATGATGGAGTCGCCACCCGGTGTGAACCGGGAAAATGAGATTTAAGGCCGCACTCACCCCTCGCAAGGGAAGACCTCAAACCGTTGGGTTCGGAATGGTCCATTACTTATGTCACTTGTAATGAAAGGATTTATGTAATAATTTAATCAAGTTTAAGTAACACTTTTTTCCAAGAGTATCATGCTTCTAAATTCACATGCATACATCAACAGTTCATCACAACATGCAACATCTCATGGCAATCTCATGAACATTTCTCAATCATATGATATGGAAAACTAAGAACAACCTAATCATGCTTGAATACTATCTCATGAACATATTAGCCAAATAATATGCTAACAGCCTAATCATGCTTGAATATCATCCCAAGAACACATAGAATGGATAAATGCAGGAATACAAATAATATGATTGGCTACATAATACAAGAAAGATCAACCAAGAGGTAATTATGCATGAATATGATTAGACAGACTCAGTTTAGTGTGTGCGCGTTCGTGTAGCGTTCGTAAACGCGTTCGAACGGTAAACAGAAGGTTCGCGTTCGTATAGCGTTTAAGAACGCGTTCGAACGGAACCAGACCTGATGCATGATAAGACTAAGAAAGTGCGTATGCGTTCGCGTAGCGTTCGAGAATGGTTCGAACGGAACCAGACCCGATGCATGCTAAGACTAAGAAAGTGCGTGTGCGTTCGCGTAGCGTTTGTAAAACGCGTTCGAACGGGAAACAGAAGGTTCGCGTTCGTATAGCGTTCGATAACGCGTTCGAACGGATCCAGACCTGATGAAACAAAATGCATGCGCGTTCGAGTAGCGTTTGTAAAACGCGTTCGAACGGAAAACAGAAGGGTCGCGTTCGTATAGCGTTTGATAACGCGTTCGAACGGGAACTGACCTGATGCACACAATGTGATGCAATACATACATAAAAAAGCAAATAGCGAAATACGAGGCGTGGCGAAGCATCGTGGCAAAGGATTTTAACCTCTTCAATTAGAGGACCTTTCATCACACTTACTAAGCCCATGCGCTTATGTCAATGCATATAAAAATAAAGACAATCATATCAAACTTAGTAGATTCGATTGAACATATCTTGCATTCAACCGAACACACATCAACCGGCGCGGCAAAACATCGTGGTAAAGGATTTTAACCCCTCCAAATAGGGGACCTTTAATCCGACTTACTAAGCCCATGCGCTCAGTTGTATCACACATACAAAAGTAACATGCAGAATTCAAATAACGAAAAATAAATAAACCGAAGCAACATAAAACAAAAGAGTGTGCCGTTTACTCAAGTGGTACGTGGAGTTGTATCCCGCGTACAGATCATACTACCATCCATTCAGAATCGGCTATGAAATTTATGTCCGGGTTTCCATCCTATATACCACAAGAGACGACACTTTTCCATTCATCCAATACCCACAACACACATCATACACAAACAAGATTCAACAAATAATTAAAATACGATCAAGATAAATAACAAAAATCAAATAAAGATGAGTGTGAAAAGTACCCTCAGGTCTAACCTTTTAAATCACCTCTCGGATGTACGGCACACGATCGTCGGAATGGTGGATGCTCAGCAACTCTTCCGGTTCACTGGTTCACTGCTCTCGTTCGTTGTCTCACCGTTTGGAGTCGTCGTTCTCCATCTTTTGCTGCTGCTTTTGACTCCGATTCGCTGTCATTTTGCTACTGTTCTACTGCTGTATTTTAGTTACTGTTTTTGGGATGTTTTGGCTACTATTTTGGGTATGTTTTTCGGTGGTGTTATGGTGTGGTTCGTGGGCTGTTTTGATGAGGTAAAAGGGCTGTTCGGGATGTGTTTTGGTCAAGGCAATGAGGGTTCTTTGGTTTGTGATCTTCGATTATTGAGAGTGAGGGAGAGTTGTGTCAATAAGCTTTGGGTGTTTCTTGTGGGTGTTGTGATTTTCGTGTGAGTTGTGTGTATGAGCTTGGGTGTTTCTTGTGTGAATGAGCTAGGGGAAAGGGGTTGGAAATTCTTTGCTTCTTTTCTTGTAATGGGCGTGCACCAGAGGGGGAATGCCTTGGAGAGGTGTTGTTTATTTAGAGAATGGCTAGGACTTCACCTTGTCTCACAAGGAAGGGATTTGGCATTAAAGGGATGATTTGATTTGGTGTTGGACAAGGAAAGCAAGGGATTTGATGGGGGACAAATTTGGTTTAGATTAGGAATACAATATTTTTAATTGGTTATGATTGATTTTAATTAAGCATGACATCTTTTTAATTTAGTATGTGATTTTGTTTAGTTAGGAAGTTAATATATTTGATTTGTCTTAATTAGGTATGATTATATTTTATGTTTTATTTAATTGGTAAATGGTTTAAATATTTTATTTAATTCAATGTTTAATTTAATTAAGATTTAATTTAATTTCCCATGTGTTTTAAATGTGTTTTATTAATTGGGATGTGTTTTATGGGCTTTGGTGGGTTAATTGGGCTTGGGTGTGAGGCTAGCAGCAAAACCAGAATTACCGACACCGTTCAAACACCTCCTCGAACGCGGCACGAATGCCCGCAATCGTTTTGACGTTCGAACGAAGTAACGAACGCAGCACGAACGAAAACAGTGAACTTGTGAAATGAATCCGATGACGTACTTATTCTGAATTTCCCCTTCCGACGTCCGTTTCTCGTGACTTCCGTGACTTAAAAGGTAGTGTCTCCAAATGAGACTCATCATAGGGACTTATATGCAAAAATGCAGTGCCTACAACGATATAAAAATATCACAACAAGTTTTTGGCGCCGTTGCCAGGGATTGTTTGTTTAATTCACATTAATTCTACTACCAAGTAATCTTAGCTTTAATTTAGATTTTTTTTTATTTTATTTTATTTTATTTTCTTTATTTTTGTCTTAAGTTTTATTTTTGTTTTTATTTCTTATTTTATTTTATTTTATTTTATTTTTTTGTTTATTTTTTTTCGTACGAGGTGAATTTGAAAAGAAGCAATGACAGATCCTATTGGTGCACTGATAGCTCAAGTATCATCCCTCACGACTCATCTAGCAGTATTGATAAATCAAATGGGCCAATCGTCTATTGAAGCAGCTTCTGCTAATGGAATGCTTTTATCGAACAGAGGAGCATGATTTGAACAAGTACAGTATGTGAACAATCAGAACTTCAACAACTATAGAGGCAGTCTTATGCCTAACTATTATCATCAGAATTTTTCATATGCTGATATGGAAAATATTTTGCAACCTCCTCACGGCTTCAATTATCCAAGACCTGAGCAGAAACCTTCCTTAGAAGACCTCATTAGCACGTTTGTAGCTACAGCTTCAGAGAGGTTTGAGAAGAATGAGTCAAGGCTGGATAACATCGAAACACGAATGGGCAATATAGAGGCAAATATGAAATCTGTAGAAGCGCAAATTGGGTTGCTTGTTTCTTCAATGGCCAATCAACAGACATGGGTGTTTCCGAGTGATATTGAAGTCAACCCCAATGAGCAATGTCAAATCATAACATGTAGGAGCGGAAAAGAGTTTAAAGACACCTCTCAGGACTTAGGCAGTAAAGAAGATGAAATGGTATTTCATGAGGAAATAGTAACAGAAGAAGAAAACAAAGGTGAATTGATAATGAGAGGTAAAAAATGAAGAAGTCACCTTCAGTGTTTTCAGAGCCATGCCGAGCCCTCAAGGTGATGTAGAATGTCACATGATAAATACAATAGAAAAGAGAGTTGTAAACAAGCAGAGTGAATCATTTCAGTGACCTATGAGCATAATACAACCATGCATAAAGGAAGATTCTCTGCAGCTAAACCTGAAACCACTCCCAAAGCATCGTAAAAAGAGGAAAAGAAATGCCAGTTCTCACTTGAAGATGACCCTTGGAAGGTTAAAAAGGAGGCTGAGCCAATTTTGCCGAATGTGCAGTGCAAAATTTCCAATTGAGTGGAAATCTACATATCCTGGAGGACCATCTATGGATAAATCACCACAGCCAGCCAAGCTGTCTTTTTCATGTCATAAGAACCGGTGGATACCAAAGAAGAAAAGCAGATGAGATTACTCGGTTCACTACGTTTAAGCCACCATAACCATTTGGGTGCTTGTGTCTGGCTGAAGACGTTAAACTTAGCGCTAGCGGGGAGGCAACCCTTGCATTTGTTTTATTGTTATTTTTCTTACTCTTAATTTTTATTTTATTGTGTGCTATTTACTAAATTGCATGTTATTTATGCAGGTAACACGAGACACACAATGCCCACGCAACCAAATTCTAACTAGCAAGAGCCTGATCAACTCCATGCACGGTAGTGTTATTCCTCACTCTTGTTCTTTAATTTTTTTATCTTACATTGAGGACAATGCAATTTTTAAGTTTGGGGGTGTGTGCATGTTGTTTACTTGTTATTTATTTTCTTTATTCGAAAAAAAAAATATTTTAGTCTTTGATAGTAAAGCATAAATCCTGTGATGATATTGTTTGTTTATGGGTGAAATTTTAGAAACGATAAGTGCCCGATTTACTTTTATCTGATGCCTTGAATAACTGATCTATGTTAGACTCGTAAGCACTTAATAGGTTTTTAGCAGTAAGAATTAAGTAGTTGACAATGTGACTAGTTGAAGAAATTGCATGTCGATGAATGACCGTTTGCTTAGATATCTATCTTGATTTGCTAGTGTTATGAAGTATGGTATAACTAAAAAGAAAAATGTCTCTAAAGAAAGAAAATAAACCACCTATAACCGATAAGCGTGAAGCTATCCATGGGCGAGTATTAGGACCACCATGAGGAGAAATGCTACCTTAAAGGGTAGGTGAGTTGAAAAAAAAATGAGTGCAAAATGAGAAAAGCAAAGAGAGACAAGAAAATAAAAGAAAAATCATACTATACTGAGCACGAAATAAAGCAATTACAGAGCATAATTGAGATATCTAGGTTGGTTTGACCCATCAATTCTAATTTCTAAACGAAATCATTAAGTTGGCTTACTTATGATTCGAGCTGTGAACGAACCTTTACACACACACACTGTGAGTCTAGCTTAGATGATTTACTCAAGAATTTAGATTTGAGTTGCAATTGCGTACTTTGAAGATTCTTTGATTTCATTTATAAGCTTTCTTTGAGGATAATTTTATGTGCAACTATCGGGACTATCTTTTTTTATTTGTTTATATTTTTACATGATTGTGTGTGAATGACGTTTGTGGGTGTCGTCGCTGTAAGCCCTCACGAGACTGTAACTCGTCCACTAAGGCCACCTAGGGGTTTAAAGGCTTGTTGCATATGCTAAATGCAATCGTGATCCCTACGAAAGTGGCTTAGTTAATTTAGTAATTTTTAATTATTTATTTGAATTTAGTTTTATTTTTTATCTTTTGCTCGGGACTAGCAAAACCTTAAGTTTGGGGGTGTTTGATAAGTGTGGTTTATACCCACTTATTCTAGCATCTTTAACCTATTATTTTGTTATGGTTCGAGCTATTTAATGTATTTTATAGTTTATTTTATGTCTTATTTGTAGGAAGCATTATATCATCAAGAATGGAGCAAATACGTGTATTTCGGGACCTATCGGGAGTATCAGACTCAAGAAGCAGCAAAAACATGCATCAGCTGCGCACTGAAATTAAAAAGGCTATAACTTTTTATCTAGAAAGAGTTACGAGACCCATACTATATCGATTTGTATCTACCCGAGGAGATCTAGTCATTTACATACATTTTATAGGGATTTGGGCGCCGCAGCGCCCACTGTTCAGCGCCGCAGCGCCCTCTGCGGAAGAAAACCAGTGCAAGCCAGGAAAGTGATTTTTAGGGTTTTTAACATGTATTATGACTCTCAGGCTCTACTATAAATATAACAGTTCATCCAGAATTAAAAGAGGAGGCTAATACACTGCACAAAATACAGAAATAAATATTTTTAGAGATCCAAGGAGAGGATTGAAGAGCAACAAATGGAGATTAAGGCGGTGACGTCCGGGGAGGAAGAGATTCAATTCGGGTTTTATCTTCTTATTTCTTTTTTAGAACCCTAATGATTTCCATTAGATTCATGACTTGTTATTTATTTTTTTTTATCTTTTGTCATGAACTAAACTCCTTAATTTTGGAGAATGTTGTAATCTATGCTTGAACCTTGTATTGATTGTTAATTTTTTTATGACGTTTTATTAATTTATTTGTATTCTTTTGAGTTTAATGCATCTTGATTGTTGGCCACAATTGAAGATGATATATTTTTAGAATCTATCACTCGAGAGAGGAGATTTTGAATAGATCTAGAGAATATAACCTAGGATTTTATAGAGTTCGAGAGAATCTGTAGTCCTTTGAAGTCGTTAATATAGAATCACAAAGCGTAATGAGTTGTTAACTATTGGATTTTTATAGAGATATCAAAGTCTGTAGTTGATGATATTTTCACTGATGCTCGAGAGAGGGAGTGGATATTTGCGGAATCTTGACTTATAAATAATATAACTAAACAAAGATTAATTGACATAACAAATACAAAGGCGACAACTAGGTGAAATCAGGATCCAGAATCTCTATCGTATTAGTTCCTCCTATTTTATTATTTTTATATTTTATTTATTTATTAAAAATCTTTATTATTTATCGTCTAAATAAAGTTAGGATTATCAATTGTAGTACTTAGTGCGAGTTAACGTAATCCCTGTGTGCTCGACACTCTAAACTCATTTATACTAAAACTTGACACCGTACATTTGCGGTACGATATAAAAATATCACAACTAGCACTTGGAGAGTCTTTTAAGGTGATAGGGAAACTCACCCAAGAGTTGGAACAACAAATCTAAAGCTTGGAGCTCCATCCTACAAGTGGACTTTCGAATTTCACCCAAAATCAATGTGAGTATTTTCGCTACTTTTACTTGATTATTCACACTAAAATCATGTTTAGGATCTTGGGCATGTCTTAGAGACGCTAACAATGGTATCAGAGCCTTCTAAACTTGATTTGAATTCTAGGGTTTATGAACTTTAATTTGGGGATTTTATGCTTGGAGCATGTAAATTCAAAATTGATTGTAGGGTTGATGTTAGATGATGATGACTTAGAGTTATGCATTGTTGGATTTATGAAAATTGATTGGATCAAATTTTGCCCAAATCCTTAAGTTGGCCGAATACACACCCTAAGATTACTCATGGTAATTTTTGAAATTAGACACTTGGAAGTGTTAATGGCATGAAATTGAATGTTAATTGTTGATTTAATTGGATTGAAATCACAATTGAATGTTATTTTCTTGCTATTGTCGTGAGATGCATGTTGTTGGAAGAATTGATTTTGCATCAATTTGTGTTGGACATGAATTGGAATGATTAAGCATGATTAATTAGATTAATTAATGTTTTAGAAATATTAGATTAATTAATTAGTTGTGTTAATTACACTTTAATTGGATTAATGTGATATTTGGAATAATATATTAATCTAATTTGGTTGTATTTGGGCTAATGGGCTTGGTTGGGCCAAGTATGGTTTTGGACAATTGGGTTGGATCCAATTGGGTCTTAACCATTTCCATAAAAGTCCAAAATATGACTTTGGGCCTTTTATTATTTAATTGGGCCTAATGGGCCAAAATTGATTTTTGGTATAGGGTGATTCATAAATGGGCCTTGGCAATTTGGGTTTGATCCATAATGGCCAAAGTTCATGCCTAAAGAATTAATTAAAAGCCCATTGGACTTAATTGAATTGGCATTGGATGCTAATTGGGCCTTTGAGACCCATTTGGATTGAATTTGGAATCCAAGTCTAAAAATGCACTATTATAAGTGTAATTATTTAATTTGAAATTAAACATGAATTTGTATTGGATACAATTTAAATTGGATTTAAAATTCTAGTTCGATATAATTCAAGAATATTTACTTTGAGTATTTATTCTTAAACGAGTTGGACTCGCGCAAATCAAATTGTTGTATGAACATTGGATAGTCATTAATCAAAGAATTAATTAATTGGATTAGATTGATTAACAACATGCTATGTGTGAATACTTGGATGTATTTGTTGAATAATGTGTTGGACAATTATGACTCATAGCGTCGCTATTTGTACAGATCATGGTGTTGTTGTATAAATTAACTATGTGACAAAGGAGATTGCTCTCTTATCATTTGTGATTAGATCACCAAGATGATTAAATGATAGGAGGTCCTTATGATTAGTACCTGGATTGAGATGATATGAGACAGTATCAATCCACGAAGTTTTAATCATTAAATATCACTCCAGTCATAGTGGAGATGGTGGTCACGTAGGATACTGTACTGGTTCTATTATGTACTGCAGTCATCGGGATAAAATGACAAGGTCATGTTTATCCGATTATAGAGAATAGTTACCAAAGATCCGATATGTGCTTCGTACGGGGCAGACAAAATTCCAGCCCCAGGCCTTGCACGTGACATCCGATACTGGATCGAAATACGCAATACTACGTATATTACGCCTGATATAGATCGCTTATTCCTGTAAGCATGTTTCTGGAGAATTGGGTAGCCATGACGCTTTGCTAGAAGCCAACCTTGTCTTGTAAATCGGTACAAACGTAGTACTAGGTACGTACGTGTTCGGATAGTCCGACAACTGTATTTACTGCCAACATATCCGGGGATCTCATGGGTCACTTCCCTAAGATTCACCGATGATGTATGACTCGCACTTAATTAATCTGAGATTAATTAGATGAGAAAGAAAATTAATCTGGGATTAAATACGGAGATATTTTATCTGGGATAAAATATTAATTAAAGAGAGATAACGATTAATTTGGAATTAATCAATAAAATTAAATATTCGATATATTATATGAAATTGGATTTCGACGCGGAATTAAAATTAGATTTTAATTCGGGCGAACGAGTTAATTTAGAATTAATTCGTTAGCGACGTGAATATTGATTTCGCTAGGCATAATCATTTAATTATGTCGCAACGGAAAATTTCTTTAATTTGGAATTAGTGAACCCAAGCCCGGGAGTGTTTGCAAGCACGTTCGCATTTCGAATTCGAGTGCGACACGTAAGTCACATCAAGCGTCAAATCATTAGTCATATCAAGCGTCAAATCACATGTCACTTGAGTGATGTGACAATTTGATTGATTGATGGATTGATGGATTGATGGAAGTGGTTGGCAAAGCATTTATGGCTTGAGTTTTGGTAAATGAATTATTTGATTTTTTGAAAAACAAAAAGGTGTATTAGATACACAAAATTCATCCAACCAAAAACAACTCTCTCACTTCTTTCCTTCTCTCCTCTCTCACGCCCATTTGGGCTATTCTTCTTCTGTTTTTCTGGTTGAATAATCGTGAGTCATGAAGAAGTTTTTGATGATTTTTGTGGCAAAAAATCAAGAGTACTAGCACACATCGGAGTCTTGCGAAGGTGATAGGGAAACCCACTCATGAGCATGGGATTTCTTCACAAGGATTGGAGCTTCAAGGATCATCCATGGCCGAAATTTTGGGACATCAAAACAGCTCACTGCCGTGACTTGGAGGAGGCAGAAAATGTATTTTTGTTGTCCACCGCTTCACTCAACCGCTCGATGTAAGTATTCCGCAACTTCGTTGATTGTATTCACATATTGTTTTATGCTTATTATTCGATCCTCGGGACCGTAGAACTCCAACAATGGTATCAGAGCGGAGTAAAAGCATGAAATTTGATTTAGGGCTTAAAATTGGGTAAATTGTATTTGAGCATGATTTAATGAAAATGTATGATTTAGTATGCTTAAATGTTGTTGAATTGAAGATTGATTGGATCAATTTCATGAAAAATTGTTTGGAACAAATTTGCCCAAATTTTATGGCTTGGCCGAAAATTAAATGAACCCTAAATGTCTTGGAATTTTGATTTTTGATTCATTGGATGAGTTGGAAACAATTGGGAATGAGGATTTAATGTTAATTTGGATTTAATTGGATTGAATTCGGAATTGATTTGAAAATCCCCTCCATTGCCGAGAGTTGATAAGCATGATTGGGTTTGATTTTTTGATAAAATGTGTTGGACATGTTTTGTTGTTAAAGAGCATAATTAATTAGGCTAATTGATGTTTTAGAAATGTTAATTGGGTAATTAATTATGTAATACACTTTAGTTTAATTAAATTGTGAAATTGGATTTTTTTTGTAATTTAATTAATTGGGCCTATTTTGGAAATTGGGCTTGTAATGTTGTAAATGGGCTTATTGGGCTTGGTTGTACCAAGATGGGTTTAGGCTAAATTGGTTGGATCCAATTGGGACCAAAACCGCTTCCATAAAGCCCAAATGTGACTAATGGACCTTTAAATTTTAATTGGGCCTAATGGGCCTAAATTGATTTCTAGGCTTATGGGGTTACTCCTTGATTGGGCTTTGGTTATTGGGTTTGACCCAAGTTGACCAAAAGTCCACGCCTTAAAGAAGTTAATTAAAAGCCCATTAGACTTTAATTAAATTGACGTTGGACGTTAATCGGGCTTTGAGACCCGTAACGATTAAATTTGGAATTTAAGTCGTAAAGGTTTATTTATAAAGTGTAATATTTAATTTGGAATTAAATAAGCGAATTAGTATTAAATGCAAATTGAATTGGATTTAATTTTGTAGTTTAATATAATTCAAGAATTCGTACTTTGAGTACTTATTCGCAAAACGAGTTTGACTCGCGCAAAATCAAATCGTTGTTTGAACATTGGATGGTCACTAATTATCAAATTAATTAATTGGATTAGATTGATTGATAACATGCTTGTGTGAATACATGGTTGCGATGCATGAATAATGTATATCAGATGGATATTAGATGGGTAGGGCAATTTTGGAAATTGTTGTAATAAATTTAGAATTTATTAATTGGACCTGCGTGTCCAGCCTATTAGCTCATTTCTCATTGTATTTCTCTTCTCACCTATTCCCCTCAATGTAAATGAGGTTTCTTTAGAAGTGTAGTGTAACGGGTAGAAGCAAATACTTGTGCTAGCGGGAGAGAGGAAATAGAGAGATTTGATCTAGGATCAATGTGTTAAGTATCCATCCGCATATCATTATTATTTATTTTACGCGCCTTATTATGTGTTTAGAATGCATGTTTAAGGGTGTATAATGATGAGACCTTAACTAAGATAATAAATTGGTTGCCAATTTGTACGCGAAAAACCCTCACAAAATATTAAGAGTTTTTCCTTCCATTGAGTGATTCTCACTCAAGATCCGAGACTGGCATTGGCTTGTTGGCCAAAGTCAAGGCCTTTGTCCGTCGAGGATGTATTTGAATCACGAAAGCTTTGTTCCATATTGGTGTCTTGTCCAAGTTGTGGTTTGTTGGCCAAAGTCAAGACCACTTCTTATCCATCGACATTGATTACGAAGCTTTCGATGGTCAATGGGTTCCGCTTAACTGGGATCACTAAGTTTGTTGTGCCAAAGCCAAGGCTTAGTTGATTTAGATGAAAAGGTTAGGCAATATATTAGATATATTGGCATATATAGGATATATGTTTCGGACTTGGATGTCCCTCTTGGAATTCTCTAAGGTCCCAAGGATCAATTATCAAGCAATGAAAATAAGTGCGAATATAACGAGGGAGTTGGAAAATACTCACATCGATCGGTTGAGCGACGCGCGAGGCAACAAAATTTCTTTTCTGCCCACCAGACTGCTCGGCAGTGAGCTGCTGTCATCTACCATTTTCGGTCTTCATCTTCCTCCATGAAAGCTCCAAGCTTTGTGAGATGATTCCAAGCTCATGGGTGGACTTCCCTATCACCTTTGCATGTCTCTCGGAGTGCTAGCTCTCGATGATTTTGCCGTAAAATCATCACACTTGCTTCCCTTCTTGCTCACGGTTTTCCCAGAAAAACAGAACAAGAAAAACCCCTCCATGGGCGTGAGAGAGGAGAGGAAAGAGAGAGAAGAGTGAGTTGTGTGATGGTTGGTGAGAAAGGTGTATCAAATACACTTTTGATTTTTCCAAAAAATCAATTAATTGATTTCCAAAATCAAAAAACAAATACCAAACATTTAAATATATTAAATGTCTATCATGCCATCACACTTGAGTATATTACACTCCACCATCAACTTCCATCAAGTCACATCACTCAATCAATCAAGTGATAAGTTGTCACATCACTCAAAGTGACTAATGATTTGACGCTTGATCGACTAGCGATTTGATGCTTTATTTGACTTGTGTGCCGCACTCGAATTCGAAATGCGAATGCGCTCGCAAATAATCTCAGGCTCGGGTTCGCTAATTCTAAATTAACGAATTTTCCGTTGCGACGCAATTAAATGATTATGCCTAGCGAAATCACTATTCACGTCGCTAACGAATTAATTCTAAATTAATTCGTTCGCATGAATTAAAATCTAATTTTAATTCCGCGTGGAAATCAAATTTTGTATAATATATCAAATATATTATTTTATCGATTAATTCCAAATTAATCGTTATCTCTCTTTAATTGATATTTTATCCCAGATAAAATATCTCCGTAATTAATTCCAGATTAATTTTCTCTCTCATCTAATTAATCCCAGATTAATTAAAGTGCGAGTCATACGTCATCGGTGAATCTTCGGGAAGCGACCCATGAGATCCCCAGATATGTTGGCAGTAAATTCGGTCGTCGGACTATTCAAACACGTAAGTACCAAGTACTACGTTTTACCGATTTACAAGACAAGGTTGGCTTCTAGCAAAGCGCCATGCCTACCCAATTCTCCATAAACATCCTTACAGGAATATATGATCTATATCAGGCGTAGTATACGTAGTATTGCGTATGTCGATCCAGTATTGGATGATCACGTGCTAGGCCTGGGGCTGGAATTGTGTCTGCCCCGTTTGAAGCACATGTCGGATGTCTGGTAACTAGTCTCTATAATCGGATAAACCTGACCTTGTCATTTTATCCCGATGACTGCAGTACATAAGAGAACCAGTACCGTATCCTACGTGACCATCATCTCCATATGACTAGAGTGACACTTCCGTCTTGACATCACACCCAACACACTACGATTCTCGATATACCCAGAAGAGGCGTACACAGAAACTGGTTAAAGCCCTGGACGACCAAAACCAAAGTATATTGATTGTCGCAAGTATTAGCGGTGCAAGTCTCAGGTTAAGACCAAATACACCTACTCTGATTTCGGACTTCCATAGACACATAGTCATACTACCAATGGAATTTCGAGGGGGTCTATCCAGAGCGAATCTGTTTCCCGTACCATCGGTAAAACACAACCTCCTATTACACTTGCATGAGTATCATATACCCAAATATATGAGAACTATGCCGTTATGCCCTCACAACACGCACAAGTGTAATACTAGTCTTTTACGTATTTATCGATGTCCAATCTCGATAATACTCTGACTATGGATATTTAATGATTTATTCTTCGTGGACTGATACTGTCTTATATCATTCTCAATCCAGGAACAAATCATAAGGACATAATATCATTTATATATCTTGGTGATCTAATCACAAATGATAAGAGTGCAATCTCCTTTGTCACATAGTTAATTTGTACAACAACACCATGATCTGTACAAAATAGTGACGCTATGGGTCATAATTGTCCAACAGTCCCCCTACTGGATCTAGGAATTAGATGGGATCCAATTGATCTTGGAGTTCTACCTAGTTAATTATCATACAATTTGTTGGCCAAAGTCAAGATTGTGTGTTATTTAACGGGATTCTAGCCCACTAGGAAACATGGTTTCCCAAGTACTCCACAGAGGGTTAGAGGCTCGCCGAAAAATAGTGGGAGGCAAGAGTTAAATTTGCAATATTCGTTTAATTACTTGCCATACGCGCTCATTTCAAATATCACGTCAAATAAATTAATTATTAGTTGGACTAATATTTAAATCGTTGTTTTAATAAACAGTTGGACTGTATTCAAACTATTCATTTATAGTTGATTTTATAATTGGATTATAGTAATCAATATAATTGAATTTTACAAATTAAATCATAGTTGATTTTATAGTTGGACTATAGTAATCATTATAATAAATAGTACCCGAAATCGTTGATTAAATAGTTGGACTATTAGAATCAAGATAAATTGAAAGATTAGCATTTAAAACATAATCCTAGGGAAAATGTATTTAAATGGTTTAATTTTCAAATTGGGAATGTAATTTCAGGATGTTCCTAGAAACTAATAAGTTACTTTATTTGATAAAATAACATATTAGGCCTAAGCCCGGAGTTAAGCAAATAGTAGAACATGATCTTTGGAAATTCATGTGATGATAACTTTAGTGCTTAATCCATTATGCTTGCCAAACAAGACTCCTTAATTTCTTAATCAAAACTAAGGATTAGATCCTTAAAGTATGATATAGAAATTGAAGGATCTTCATAAGTCTATACTTAGATTTTAGAAGTACTAAATTGCAATATAAACTCTTGGAGAGTTAAATGGCTATTCTCAAGGAGACAAAGCCAAAGTTTGCAATAAGGCGAGAAGCGCAAGGCGCATCTTATTTCGACATTCCGGAAGGCCAAGGCTTGGCCAAGGGCTTCTGGGGTACCAAAAGGGCAAAGGCAAAATTATTATAATTTTCTAGGAAGATAAATGACATATCCCAAAATGTCTGCCTAAAATGTGGCAAACGGGATTGCAGAAGCGTGACTGCCGTTTGGACAAAGCAGACGTAAAGGAATTGAAGACGAGCAAGGCTCTGACTTCAAATATGTTTGTCATAAATATGTTCACTACTAGTATTAAAATTGTATTTTAAATACTTAGTGTGGTACATAAATATGTATTGATGTGCAGAATCTGCTATGAGCAGGATACTGACTTCAATTGAGATAAAACTGCGAATAGGAAACGGGACGAAAGTCGATGTTTTAACCATAGACACCTAAGTTTAAGAACTACCATTTGGGTGTGTACTTAAATTAGGAAACTGTTATAAAGTAACTAGTTTGACTAGAAACATTATCTTTATATCAGTGTATAACCCGCTGTGGGTGTACCTTTATATCCTAAAACACTAAAGTGTTTTATTATATAAAGATGATATTAAGATAAACACATTAGATGTGAATAACAGAATTTATATTTTGAATATAAATAAATCTCAAACGTATAACATGACAAACAAATAGTTCAAGCTGATTTGATCAGAAGAAACTAATTTGTGGCATTGTTGTCTGGGACACAATTAAACAAGACTCGTATATCCACACTTTTGAAGAGTGGGTACTCGGACTGATTTGATCCTATTCAAATAAAGTCTACGAATTTAGTTTATTGGGCAAAGTGCCTAAAACATACTTACTTGGTAAAAGTGCAAATGCCACCGATCTGTAAGCCCTAGTTCATAGTGAAGCAAATGGGCCCATATCTAGCTAGGCTAAAGGTGGATATGAATATTTCGTGACCTTTACGGATGTGGCATCGCGTTATGGTTATGTGTTTCTTTTTGAAACACAAATCGGAAACTTTTACAGTTTCGACACGAAATAGACAAACAGATCGGCTAAAGTATTAAATCGTCAAGGTTAGACCATGATGAAAATACTTAAGCAATAAGTTTCTAAAATACTTGAAAGATTATAGTATTCTTTCAATAAGGACTCCTCCCGGAACACGTCAATTTGACGGTGTGTCCGAACTGAGTAACCAAATTTTGTTGGACATGATAAGGTTAATCATGAGTAGCTTTGAGCTACCATTTCCTTCAACGGATAAGTTTAATCAGTGCAGAACTTATTTTGAATAAGGTTCCATTAAAATCTGTTTGACATATATCATATTAGATATGAACAGGAAAAAAACTGGGTTTTCTCATTCCTGAAGATTTGGGAATGCTAGGCATACGTTTGGATGATACCAAACTAAAACCCAAATCGGATAAGTGCCAATTGTAGGTTATCCTAGGGATACCAAAATATAGTACTTATACAACTCACAAGAGAACAATTTAATTGTTGCTCACCATGCGGTTTTCCTAAGAGGAATACCTAAATGCAGTGGTAAGTGGGAGGATAGTAAAACTCGATGAAAATCGGAGTAATACTGTTAAAGGCACTGATTCCTTAATGGAACACAAATAGTTCATCAAGGATGAAACTATACCAGTAATCTTCGAATACACAAGAACCGCGTAAGTCGGAGAGAGTCAGAAAACAACCTAGGGTATGGGTTTCTGATCTCACCTCATAAAGATGTCTATCTTATTGAGGAATACCAACTGACTACGTATGAGGAAGTGATACAAGGTATCGACTCCATATTATGGCAAAGTGCCATGATATCTTAAATGGATTCCATGTATACCAACTATGTTTAGACACTGGTTGATGTACCGCAAGGCATTGTGCCTATTATTACTATATAAGTCTTCAATGAAGACATACATGGAAGGCAACATACCAACGTACTAAGCTAGGCTTATAGCGGAAAGGTATCGTTATCAACATTGTGTCGATTACGACGAAACCTTTTACATGTTGCCATGATAAATCCATTTGGATAATGCTTGCTAATGCTGCATGTTTCATTCATGAAATATGGCAGCTGTAATGCCAAAACCGCTTTCCTTAACCGAAACCATTTGGAGGATGTTTACAACATCCTGACGGTTTTGTCGTACCATAACAAGCAAACTAGGTTTGCAGGTTATTCGATCCATGGATGGATTGAAGCAAGCATAGCGTTCTTGGAATTATCGTTTTGATGTAATCATAATAGTGTATGATTTAATTCAAAACGAAAATGATTCTTGTGTATATAAGGAGGTTAGTGGGAGCGCACTAACATTGTATGTCATATAAATAATGATAATATGTCATTTCTTGGAAATGATATTCCCATAATTATAATCGGTGAAAGCTTGGCTTTCGAGAAAATTCTCCGTAGAATTCTTGGGAGAAACAACCTTTATTCTAGGAATAAAGATCTATTGGGATAGATCTAAAAGTTGTTTATAATCCTTGAGACATAGTACATTGAAAAATGTATGTGACCTGGTGTCTCATACGCTTTGAGCATATGAAGTCACAATCGGGCCAATCCTAGTGATAGTCATTGATTGATGTTAAGGACATCCTTAAGTATCTTAGAGGAACTAAGGATGCTGTCTTAAACTATGGAGAAGGAGAACTTGTAGTGACTGGGTTCACTGCTGCAAGTTTCCTAAACCGATAAAACGACTACAAGTCGTAACAACGGTCCTATAAAGTTTGAATAACGGAACAATGAGCTGGAAATATTCCAAGCAAGATACTGTTACCGAATAAACAACACAAGTGGATTATTACTGCAGCTGAGGCAGCAATAGAATCCTTCTGGATTGATAATAAATCTAATTAGAGTAGATATAGTTCTGTTTGCAGCTGAGCTAGGCGTCAGCACAGACTAAAAATTAATGGTCTCATCAACGATCCAGATATATACTTCGATATTCATCTGATTCGTTCGGATCATAAATTGTGGCGATGTGATGATCGTATAAATCGCATCAGATGATAATCATGCAAATCCGCTGACGAAAAGTCTTTTCTCAATAATTTGAGCCAATGTATAGTTCGGGTGTCAGACACTTGAGTGACTGGCTATAGGCCAAGTGGGAGATTGTTGGACAATTATGACTCATAACATCACTATTTGTAGAGATCATGGTGTTGTTGTATAAATTAACTATGTGACAAAGGAGATTGCTCTCTTATCATTTGTGATTAGATCACCAATAGACCTGGCCGCCGGTTCGGTTCCGGTTGGAACCGAACCGAACCGGCCGGTTCCCGGTTCCACAACTATGGAACCGAAACCGTAAACCGAACCGGTCGGTTCCGGTTCGATTTACGGTTCCCCTTCCGTTTTTTTTTTTTTTTTTAATAATAAATTTTAAAAAATAGAAAAAATTCTATAATCGTAATGTTTTTTCATACTATCACATCATTTTTATAGAATCTTTTTTTTTATAAAATTCTTTTAACATATAATCTTTTTTATAGCCAACTCTTGCTAGTGTTTTCTTTATATAAGCGATGTGGGATATTTGTTACTTGGCTATTGTGTCCCACATTTCTTATATAAAGAAGTCAATAACCAAGAGTTGGTTATAAAAAGGATATGGACATTCATGTTTAGTATTGCAATTTTAAACCTCATTAAGTCATTATTATTAATAAAAAATTGAGATTTACTTATGGAACCTTACGGTTCCAAGAAAATAATTTTTTTTTTTTTAACTTCCGGTTCCAACCGGAACCCTACGGTTCCGGTTGGAACCGCTGGAACCGTTCGATTCCGGAACCAGAACGGAATCGGTTGGAACCGGAACCGTCCGGTTCCAACCGGTTCGGTTCCGGTTCCAAACCGGAACCTTGGCCGGGTCTAATCACCAAGATGTATAAATGATAGGAGGTCCTTATGATTAGTACCTGGATTGAGATGATATGAGACAATATCAATCCATGAAGGTTTAATCATTAAATATCCCTATTCAGAGTATTATCGAGATTGGACATCGATAATGCGTAAAAGACTAGTATTACATTTGTGCGCGTTGTGAGGGCATAACGGCATAATTCTCATATTTTTGGGTATAAGATACTCATGCAAGTGTAGTAGGAGGTTGTGTTTTACCGATGGTATGGGAAACAGCTTCGCTCTGGATTGACCCCTCGGAATTCCATTGGTAGTATGACTATGTGTCTATGGAAGTCCGAAATCAGGGTAGGTGTATTTGGTCTTAACCTGAGACTTGCACCGCTAATACTTGCGACAATCAATATGCTTTGGTTTTAGGTCATCCAGGGCTTTAAAAGGTTCTGTGTACGCCTCTGCTGGGTATATTTTGAATCGTAGTGTATTGGGTGTGATGTCAAGACGGAAGTATCACTCCAGTCATAGTGGAGATGATGGTCACCTAGGATACTGTACTGGTTCTCTTATGTACTGCAGTCATCGGGATAAAATGACAAGGTCATGTTTATCCGATTATAGAGACTAGTTACCAGAGATCTGATATGTGATTCGTACGGGGCAGACACAATTCCAGCCCCAGGCCTTGCACGTGACATCCGATACTGGATCAAAATACGCAATACTACGTATACTACGCCTGATATAGATAGCTTATTCCTGTAAGCATTTTTCTGGAGAATTGGGTAGGCATGACGCTTTGCTAGAAGCCAACCTTGTCTTGTAAATCGGTACAAACGTAGTACTAGGTACGTACGTGTTCGGATAGTCCGACAACCGTATTTACTGCCAACATATCCGGGGATCTCATGGGTCGCTTCCCAAAGATTCACTGATGACGTATGACTCGCACTTAATTAATCTAGGATTAATTAGATGAGAGATAAAATTAATCTGGGATTAATTACAAAGATATTTTATCTGGGATAAAATATTATTTAAAGAGAGATAACGATTAATTTGGAATTAATCAATAAAATAATATATTCGATATATTATATGAAATTGGATTTCGACGCGGAATTAAAATTAGATTTTAATTCGTTCGAACGAGTTAATTTAGAATTAATTCGTTAGCATCGTGAATAGTGATTTCACAAGGCATAATCATTTAATTATGTCGCAACGGAAAATTCGTTAATTTGGAATTAGCGAACCCGAGCCCGGGATAATTTGCGAGTGCATTCGCATTTCGAATTCGAGTGCGACACGTAAGTCACATCAAGCATCAAATCATTAGTCACATCAAGCGTCAAATCACATGTCACTTTGAGTGATGTGACAATTTGATTGATTGATGGATTGACGGAAGTGGTTGGGAAAGCATTTATGGCTTGACTTTTGGTAAATGAATTATTTGATTTTTTGAAAAACAAAAAGGTGTATTAGATACACAAAATTCATCCAACCAAAAACAACTCTCTCACTTTTTTCCTTCTCTCCTCTCTCACGCCCATTTGGGCTATTCTTCTTCTTTTTTTCTGGTTGAAAAACTGTGAGTCATGGAGAAGCTTTTGATGATTTTTGTGGCAAAAAATCAAGAGTGCTACACATCGGAGTCTTACGAAGGTGATAGGGAAACCCACTCATAAGCATGGGATTTCTTCAAAAAGCTTGGAGCTTCAAGGATCATCCATGGCCGAATTTTGGGACATCAAAACAGCTCACTGCCGTGACTTGGAGGAGGCAGAAAATGAATTTTTGTTGTCCACCGCATCGCTCAACCGCTCGATGTAAGTATTCCGTAACTTCGTTGATTGTATTCACATATTTTTTATGCTTATTATTCGATCCTCGAGACCGTAGAACTCCAACATAATGTATATCGGATGGATATTTGATGGGTGAGGGTAATTTTGGAAATTGTTGTAAATATGGTATATATTTGAAATTGGACCTGCGTGTCCAGCCTATCACCTCTTATACTCTTTGTATTTCTCTTCTCACCAATTCCCCTCAATGGAAATGAGGTTTCTTATTGTGTTATGTAATTGGGTAGAAGAATGTAAAGTGCTAGCGGGAGAGAGGCAAGAGAGAGATTTGTTGTAGGAACAAATTGTGAATATCCATCCGTATATCATTATTAATTTTATCGCGCCTTATTATTCTTTTAAAATGCATGTTTAAGGGTGTATGATGAGACCTAATCAAAGATAATAAATTGGTTGCCAATTTATGAAAAATACCCTCACTTTAATATTAAGCGTTTTCCTTCCATTGAGTGGTTCTCTCTCAAGATCCAAGATTGGCTTTGATTTGTTGGCCAAAGTCAAGATCATTGTCCATCGCGGATGTGTTTAAACCATGAAAGCTTTGTTATACATCGCATGTCTTGGGCAGTTGTGACTTGTTGACCAAAGTCAAGGTCACTTCAGTACATCGACGTGAATTACGAAGCTTTCCCACTGTCAATGGGTCGCGCTTAACTGGAATCATTAAGCTTGTTGAGCCAAAGCCAAGGCTTAGTTGATTCAGAGGAAACATGTTAGGAAATATATTGAATATATGTTTTGGACTTGGAGGTCCACCTATTGGATCTAGGAATTGGATGTGATCCAATTGATCTTAGAGATCTACCTAGTTAAGTTTTATATAGCTTGTTGGCCAAAGTCAAGGTTGTGTATTATTTAAAGGGATCCTAGCCCATTAGGAAACTAGGTTTCTCGAGTACTCAACGGAGGGTTAGAGGCTCGCCAAAAATAGTGGGAGGCAAGTATTAAATTTACAATTTCGTTTAATACTTGCTAATGCGTGCTCTTTTATTATTTATCGTCATTATATATATTAGTTGGACAAATATTATTTTATTGTTTTCTTTCAACAGTTAGACTGTATTCAAGCACTACTCCATTTGTAGTTGGTTATATAGTTGGACTATAGTAACCATTGCATTTTGAGTGTACCCGAAATCGTTGATTGGATAGTTGGACTATAGCAATCAAGATGGATGGAAAGATTAGCGTTAGAGACATAATCATGGGCGAGAATGTCTTTAACGGCGTAAATTTTCCAGATTGGGAGATGAATCTCAGGATAGTCCTGGGAGCCGAGAAGTTGCTCTATTTTATAGAGAGACCTCTCGGGCCTGAGCCCGGACTTGAGCGACCAATTGATCATGAGCTTTGGAAGACTCATGGAGATGATAACTTTACTGCTCAATCCGTCATGCTTGCTGCAATGACTCCTCAATTTCGTCGTCAGAACAAAGGATCAGATCCTTATAACATGATGTTGAAATTGAAGGATCTTCATAGATCTAATCTTAGATCTCAGAAGTATGAGTTGCAAAAGAAGCTCTTTCGCTCTCGTATGTCAGAGGGTACATTTGTCGAACACTACGTGTCACAGATGATTGCTGACATCGAATAGCTGGGTTAGCTAGACATTACCTTCGAGGCTGAGACTTCTATAGATTTGATCTTACAGTCTCTGCCCGATTGATGGGGCAGGTTTATCATAAATTATAATATGATGAACCAAGAGAAAACTCTTGGAGAGTTAATGGCTATGCTGAAAGAGGCAGAGCCAGAGCTTCTGAAGGGCAAGAAGCGCGAGGCGCATCTTACTTCGACATCCAAGAAGGCCAAGTCTTGGCTGAAGGCTTCTGGGGGTGTAGAGAAGAAAAAGAAAAAGGGCAAGGCTAAATCATCACAGTCTTCTGGGAAGACAAATGACATATCCCAAGACGTCTGCCTACACTGTAGCAAACGGGGTCACTGGAAGTGTGAATGCCGTATGTACAAGGCGGACTTGAAGGAAGCGAAGGCGGGCAAGGCTCCGGCTTCATGTATATTTGTTATTGAAATAAACATGTCCACTGACCGGTGCAATCACAGGCGTATAACGCAAACGCACGTATCGTTCAAGTAGTATAAAAAGTATCGATCCCACGAGGACTTAATACCTAATCTATTAATTTTATGAGGTCAAATGATTACTAGTATCTAACAGGTTGATTGATTTATTTGAAATGGTGAAGATTTTAAACTTAAAAACAAGTAAATTAAATTGCTCAAAATTAAATTAAATAAAATTCAATATTAAGAAACTATCCAGGGTTGTGAATCTTTCCAATATCTTTTAAAAGATGAAGTGGTTATTTCATGTTTGTGTAATATATCGGTTTACTAACCTGGAACACGAAATTATGCAAAAGCCTATGTCGATGGTCAAATGCAAATTCCCAGTATAACCCAATTGAACCATATGTCTATGTCAACCAAATTATCTGGATTCATTAAGATTAAGTTCCAGTTATGGTTACCCCCGCCCAACAGGTATATGTCTATCCTGTAAGGAAATCTATTAAAGGGTTATCTATCTTCAAGGAAGATCGTGGGCTATTAAGTCTAAGGCTGAAACCTAAAATTCCTTTGTCAAGTTTATTTTAGATTTACCAGATCAATCTTATTAGTGACCAGTTAACAAGATGCATTAAAGTTAAAGACTTAATAAGTAAACCTTTAAATTACCCAAACTATAAAATAACCCCTTATAAACCGGTGATATTAAAATTCATCACAACCCCAGATAAATAACTTAGTTATGACACATAACTAGGGCTAGTAAAAACTTAAAAATAAAAGACATAAAGTAAAATGCTGAAAAGTAAATGGGGTAAAGTAAATACTGAAAAATAAAATTATAATAAAATAAAATATTAGGGTTAAAGGATCTACTTTTACCACTACTATTTTAGATATCTCCCTTAATATAATATATTAACTTGTGATAACATTACCAACCAGCCATATAGGCGGTAACCTGATTAAGTCAAATTAAGTCCGACCTGCCATAAAGACGGTATCAATAGTTGTCCATAAACCAGCCATATAGGCGGTAAATTACCAACCGACCAACCAGGCGGTATCCTTACTCAGTCAAATTAAAACCAGTTTATAATTGATTACCAACCGACCAATATAGCGGTATCATTGTTAAGTCAAATTTTAAATAGTGAATATATTATAATTAAGGGAGACTAATCTAAATAGTAGTAATAAAAGTTTTACTTTTCACCCTAGCAGGGGGAAGTTACCTTTTCATAGCTGAATAGTAAAAACTGAAAAAGTAAAGAAAATAAATTACTATTACATAAAGTAAATAAAAATTAATTACAAAACTGAAATTAAAAGAAAACTATATACAAACTCCTGATTTATTCAGAGAATTACATAGAGGAAGGTACATTTGAAACTAAAATTTCGAGCTGAATTTATAGGCGTCAATAAGGTCTCCGCGTCGCGACGTGAAAGTTGTTCTTGCGTCGCGACGCGAACACGTGTCACACTTTGATTGGTTCCGTCGAGATTCTTATCCGATGACGTGGCATTTTGGATGATTAATTCAATAATTGAGCTGACGTGGCAGTGACGTGGTGATGACCTGGCAATGACATGGCGACACGTGGCGATAGTGATTGTCGACACCGTAGGATTGTGACATGTGGCGCTCTATGATTGGCTGATGATGACATGGTAGTGATGTGGCAATATTGACTCGGTCTTCTGCTGACGTGGCGATGACGTGGCTGACACGTGGGGTGACACATGGCGATTGTCGACACCATATGATGATGACACGTGGCATGTTAGCCGATGTGTTGTTATGTTGACACGTGGCACGGCGCACGTTAGTAAAGTCAAACTTCTCAGATTCTGAAACGTGTCCCCGGTGCATGTTAGTATGGAGTGGCGCACGTTAGGCGTCGCGACACGCCAAATTATCATTTTGCCATTTTGTGTCCTTTTTCACTGTTTTGGCTCCAAATCACCTCTAGAATGTCCTAAAACTTTATTTATCTACAAAATTACACAAAACACATTAAAATATTCACAACACTCAAGAAACTATACAAAATATTAGGTCAAATGAGTGGGAAATAGTGATACATTTACCACTCATCATCCACTACTGGTTTTAAAAATTGGATTTTTGATATTGGATGTGGTACTCACATATGTACTGATGTGTAGGATTTGCAGATTAGCAGGAGACTGGATTCAGGTGAGATCGACCTACGAGTCAGAAACTGGACGAGAGTCGCTGTTTTAGCCGTTGGCACGTATGTTTTGAATCTGCCCTCGGGGCATGTAATTACATTAGGTGACTGTTATTTTGTACCTAGTTTGACTTGGAACATCATCACTGTATCTAGTTTAACCCGATGTGGGTATACCTTTGTATTCCTGAACACTGGGTGTTTTGTATATAAAGATGATATTTTGATTTGTACAGCAGATGTTAATAATGATCTTTATATTTTGAATATAAATTAATCTCAAATATATAACATGACAAACAAATGGCTCAAATTGAGTAACACAGATGAGACTTATTTGTGGCATTATCGTCTGGGACACATTAACAAGACTCGTATATCCACTCTATCGAAAAATGGATACTTGGACGGATTTGATCCTAACTCATATGATGTCTGCGAATCTTGTTTGTTAGGCAAAATGCCTAAACACCTTTTAGTGGTAAAAGTGTGCATGCCACCGAACTGTTAGCCCTCGTTCATAGTGACATATGTGGGCCCATGTCTAGCCAGGCTAGAGGTGGATATGAATACTGTGTAACCTTTACGGATGATGTATCACGTTATGGTTATGTGTATCTAATGAAACATAAGTCGGAAACTTTTGAGAAATTCAAAGAGTTTCGACACGAAGTAGAAAAATAGACTGGCAAAAGTATTAAAACATTACGGTCGGACCGTGGTGGAGAATACTTAAGCAATGAGTTTCAAAATTACTTGAAAGAATATGGTATTCTTTCACAGTGGACTCCTCCCGGAACAACTCAATTGAACGGTGTGTCCGAACGGAGAAACCGAACTTTGTTGGACATGGTAAGGTCAATAATGAGTCGCACAGAGCTACTGATTTCCTTATGGGGATACGCATTAAACAGTGCAATACTTATTTTGAATAAGGTTCCGTCAAATTCTGTTGGACAGACTCCATATGAAATATGGATAGGAAAGAAACCGGGTTTCTTATTACTGAAGATTTGGGGATGCTGAGCATATGTTAAACGTTTGGATGGTACCAAACTAGAACCCAAATCGGATAAGTGCCTATTTGTAGGTTATCCTAGGGAAACCAGAGGATATTACTTCTACAACCCACAAGAGAACAAAGTATATGTTGCTCTTCACGTAGTTTTCCTTGAAAAGGAATTCATAGATGCAGTGATAAGTGGGAGGAAAGTAGAACTCGATGAAAATCGGAGTGATACTGTTCCAGGCACCGACCCCATCACGGAACACGAACAGTCCATCAGGGATGTGACTATTCCATAATATTCTAATACACAAGAACCGCGTATGTCGGAGAGAGTTAGAAAACAACCTGAGAGGTACGTGTTTTTGATATCACCTCATATAGACATTAATCTTATTGAGGAAGATGAACCAGCTACGTATGAGGAAGCAATACAAGGTATCGACTCCGCTTTATGGCAGGACGCCATGAAGTCCGAAATGGATTCCATGTATACCAACCAAGTTTGGACACTGGTTGATGCACTAGAAGGCATTAAGCCTATTGGTTGTAAATGGGTCTTCAAAAGGAAGACGGACATGGAAGACAACATACAAACGTACAAAGCTAGGCTTGTAGCGAAAGGGTATCATCAACGACATGGTGTCGATTACGATGAAACTTTTTCACATGTTGCCATGATGAAATCCATTCGGATAATGCTTGCTATTGCTACATATTTCGATTATGAAATATGGTAGATGGACGTCAAAATCGCTTTCCTTAACGGAAACCTTTTGGAGGATGTTTATATGCAACTGTTGGTCTCTAAGACAATCCCAAGATCATATAAAGGAATGAAATAATGTGAATACGAAAGTAAGAATGGCGGAATCATACTTACAAAGAACGAATGTTGGATGCGTTGAACATAAAAATTTTGCTCCTTGATGAATTCGGCCAAGCTCCTTCTTTGAATTGAAATCCAAGCTCCAAGCTTTGTTGTTGATTCCAAGCTCAAGGATTGGTTTCCCTATCACCTTGAATGATTCTTTAATATGCTAGCATAAGGAAATATTTGCAACAAAAATTTCCCTAAATGCCTTGTAGGATTCGGCCAAGGAAAATGGAGAGGGAGAGAAAGCTTTTTCAATTTCTTTTGTTTTGTTTTTCTAAAAAACCTATTAAAAAAGTCTCTCACATATTTGGTATATGCTTTTTCTTTTGTTTTTTTTTCTAAAAAACCTATTACAAAAGTCTCTCACATATTTGGTATATGCTTTTCCAAAAAGTATAAAGCAAAATGGAGGGAAAATGGCATTCAATGCCTTCATCTACTCCCATCATGAATAGTGACTGGTTGTCAATCACAAAAAAGGTGACATGACTTCCATCACTAAAGTAACAGACGATGTGACTTGAGATGTGACTTATGGGCCCCACTTTAATTTGAAATGCGAGTGGGCCCACAAACACATTCCGGGCTCGGTTTCGTTAATTCTGAATTAACGAACTTTCCGTTGCGACATAATTAAATCAAATTTAATTAAATAATTATGCCTAGAAAAAATACTATTCATGTTGCTCGCGAATTAATTCTAAATCAATTCGTTAGCCCGAATTAAAATCCAATTTTAATTCCGCGTCGAAATCTAATTTCGTTTAATATATCGAATATATCATTCTATCGATTAATTCCAAATTAATCGTTCTCTCTCTTCAAATAGTATTTTATCCCAGATAAAATCTCTCCGTAATTAATCCTAGATTAATTATGTTCGAATCATACGTCATCGGTGAATCTTCGGAAAGCGACCCATGAGATCCTTGGATATGTTGGCAGTAAATTCGGTCGTCGGACTATCCGAACTCGTACGTACCTCGTACTACGTTTATACCGATTTACGAGACATGGTTGGCTACTAGCAAAACATCCTGCCTACCCAATTCTCCAGAAATATTCTTAAAGGAATATATAATCTATGTCAGGCGTAGTATACGTAGTATTGCGTATTACGATCCAGTATCCGATGTCACATGCAAGGCCTGAAGTTGGAATAGTGTCTGCCCCGTACGAAGCATATATCAGATCACAAGCAACTAGTCTCTTTAATCGGGTAATCATGACCTAGTCATATTATCCCGATGGTTGCAACACATTAGAGCACCAGTTCTGTATCCCTGTGTGATCATCATCTCCATATGACTGAAGTGATACTTCCGTCTTGACATCACATCCAATACACTACGATTCTCAATAAACCCAGAAGTGGCGTACACAGAACTTGTTAAAGTCCCGGACGACCAAAACCAAAGTGTATTGATAGTCGCAAGTACTAGCGATGTAAGTCTTAGGTTAAGACCAAATACACCTACCCTGATGCGGACTCCCATAGACACATAGTCATACTACCAATGGGATTCCGCGGGGTCCATCCAGAGCGAAGCTGTTTCCGTACCATCGGTAAACACATCCTTCTATCGCACTTGCATAAGTATCCAATACTTAAATATATGAGAACTATGCTGTGACGCTTCCATAACACGCACAAGTGCAATACTAGTTTATTTCGCATTATCGATGTCCAGTCTCGATAATACTACGACTAGGGATATTTAATGATTAAACCTTTATGGATTGATATTGTCTCATATCTTATAATCTGGAACTAATCATAGGGACTTTTATCATTTATATATTTAAGTAATCAAATTACAAAATGATAAAATGCAATTTCCATTGTCACATAGTTAATTTGTACAAAAACCACAATGTATTTTACAAATAGTGACGCTATGGGTCATAATTATCCAACAATCTCCCACTTGGCCTATAGCCAGTCACTCAAGCATCTAACACCTGAACTATGTACATGTCGCTCAAACTTTTGCTGAAGAATAACTTTCGTCAGCGGATCTGCAATGTTGTCCTCTGATGCGACCTTCGCGATCTTCACATCACCACGATGTTTGATCTCACGAATCAGATGGAAACGTCGAAGAACATGCTTGGATCGTTGATGAGACCGCGGTTTCTTAGCCTGTGCTATAGCCCCGTTATTGTCACAATACAATAGAACGGGCTCAGCTGCTAACGGAACTACTCCTAATCCAATTAGGAATTTACGGATCCAAACTACCTCTTTTGCTGCTTCAGCTACAGCAATATACTCCGCTTCTGTTGTTGAATCGACAACAGTCTATTGCTTGGAAGATTTCCAGCTTACTGCTCCGTTATTCAAACAAAACATGTACCCGGATTGTGAATTACATTCGTCTCATCCAATAATTTGAAAACGCGTAAAGCTAAGTATTTGAACGAAATTGAAAATTCAATACTAGCCTCCCACTATTTTTTGGCGAGCCTCTAACCCTCTGTTGAGTACTCGAGAAACCTAGTTTCCTAGTGGGCTAGGATCCCGTTAAATAACACACAACCTTGACTTTGGCCAACAAGCTGTATGATATTTAACTAGGTAGATCTCTAAGATCAATTGGATCTCATCCAATTCCTATATCCGGTAGGTGGACCTCCAAGTCCGAAACATATATACAATATATATGCCAATATATCCAATATATTTTCCTAACCTTTTTCCTCTGAATCAACTAAGCCTTGGCTTTGGCACAACAAGCTTAATGATTCCAGTTAAGCGGAACCCATTGACTTTAGAAAGCTTCGTAATCGATGTCGATGGACAATAAGTGATCTTGACTTTGGCCAACAAATCACAACTTGGACAAGGCATACGATATGGAACAAAGACTTCATGGTTCAAACACATCCGTGATGGACAAAGGTCTTGACTTTGGCCAACAAACCAGTGCCAATCTTGGATCTTGAGTAAAAATCACTCAATGGAAGGAAAACGCTTAATATTTGTTGAGGGTTTTTCGCGTAAATTGGCAACCAATTTATTATCTTTGTTAGGTCTCATCATACACCCTTAAACATGCATTCTAAAAGCATAATAAGGTGCGGTAAATAAAATTAATAATGATATGCGGATGGATATCTCACAGATTGTTCCTAGAACAAATCACTCCATTTCCTCTCCTCGGCTAGCACTATTCTTACTTCTACCCAATTACATAATACAATTAAAGAAACTCATTAACATTGAGGGGATTAGGTGAGAAAGATATTACAAAGAATCGAGAGAGATAAGGCTGGACACGCAGGTCCAATTTAATAAATTCTAAATTTACAATAATTTCCAAAATTGCCCTTTCCCTTATAATATCCATCCGATATACATTATTCATTCAACACATCCATGTATTCACACAAACATGTTATTCAATCAATCTAATCCAATTAATTAAACTTTGAATAACGTGATCATCCAATGTTCAAACAACGATTTGATTTGCGCGAGTCCAACTCGTTTAAGAATAAGTACTCAAAGTACGAATTCTTGAATTATATTGAACTACAATTTAAATATAATTTAATTCATATTCAATATTAATTCTATATTTAATTCAAAATTAAATAACTACACTTTTAAATGCGCCTTTAAGACTTAGATTCCAAATCTAATCTAAATGGGTCTCAAAGCCCAATTAACATCCAATGTCATTTAATTAAAGTCCAATGGGCTTTCAATTAATTTCTTAAGGCATGGACTTTGGTCAATATGGGTCAAACCCAAATACCAAAGCCCAATTAAGGAATCACCATATTTGCCATGAAAAACAATTTCGGCCCATTTGTTATATTTGGACTTAATGGAATGGTTTAGGCCTAATTTGGATCCAATCCAATTGACCTAAACCAACTTGGCCAAACCAAGCCCATTAGGCCCAAATACAACATTTCAAGCCCAATTCTAAATTAAGCCCAACTAATTAAATTTTAATATTCCAAATATCATGATTTAATTAATTAAAGTGTATAACCATGATTAACTATTTAAATTAAGATTTCCAAAATACTAATCTAATCAATTAATCATGCTAATTCATCATCAAAACATGTCCAACATTATTGAAACAAAAAATCATCTCATTCCATGCTTTGAAGTTCACGGCATTTGTATAGATTTTATATCCGATTCTGATTTCAATCCGATTGAATCTTAAATCAATATATCCATGTCTTTCAACTCATCCAATGATCAAAAAACAAAAAAATACCATGACTTTTAGAGCATATAGTATTCGGCCAAGCCTAGCATTTTGGCAAAATTAATCCAATTAATTTTTCTACAAATTGATCATGCATAACTCCAAGTTATTAACATACAAGCATACTCAAATAAACAATTTGATTAAAACATGCTCAAATCAAATTTACCCAAATTTTAGTATATAAACCCTAAATTCAATTTCATGCTCATCAAGGATCTGATACTATTGTTGGTCTCTAAGACAATCCCAAGATCATATAAAGCAATGAAATAATGTGAATACGAAAGTAAGAATGGCGGAATCATACTTACAAAGAACGAATGTTGGATGCGTTGAACATAAAAATTTTGCTCCTTGATGAATTCGGCCAAGCTCCTTCTTTGAATTGAAATCCAAGCTCCAAGATTTGTTGTTGATTCCAAGCTCAAGGATTGGTTTCCCCTATCACCTTGAATGATTCTTTAATATGCTAGCATAAGGAAATATTTGCAACAAAAATTTCCCTAAATGCCTTGTAGGATTCGGCCAAGGAAGATGGAGAGGGAGGGAAAGCTTTTTCAATTTCTTTTGTTTTGTTTTTCTAAAAAACCTATTACAAAAGTCTCTCACATATTTGGTATATGCTTTTCCAAAAAGCATAAAGCAAAATGGAGGGAAAATGGCATTCAATGCTTTCATCTACTCTCATCATGAATAGTGACTGGGTGTCAATCACAAAAAAAGTGACATGACTTCCATCACTAAAGTGACAGGCGATGTGACTTGTGATGTGACTTGTGGGCCCCACTTTAATTCAAAATGCGAGTGGGCCCACAAACACATTCCGGGCTCGGGTTTGTTAATTCCAAATTAACGAACTTCCGTTGTGACGTAATTAAATCAAATTTAATTAAATAATTATGCCTAGTAAAATTACTATTCACGTCGCTCGTGAATTAATTCTAAATCATTCGTTAGCCCGAATTAAAATCCAATTTTAATTCCGCGTCGAAATCTAATTTCATTTAATATATCGAATATATCATTCTATCGATTAATTCCAAATTAATCGTTCTCTCTCTTCAAATAGTATTTTATCCCAGATAAAATCTCTCCGTAATTAATCCTAGATTAATTATGTTCGAATCATACGTCATCGGTGAATCTTCGGGAAGTGACCTCATAAGATCCCTGGATATGTTGGCAGTAAATCTGGTCGTCCGACTATCCGAACACGTATGTACCTCGTACTACGTTTATACCGATTTACGAGACATGGTTGGCTTATAGCAAAGCATTGTGCCTACCCAATTCTCCAGAAATATTTTTAAAGGAATATATAATCTATGTTAGGCGTAGTATACGTAGTATTGTGTATTACGATCCAGTATCAGATGTCACATGCAAGGCCTGGGGCTGGAATAATGTCTGCCTCGTATGAAGCATATATCAGATCACAAGCAACTAGTCTATTTAATCGGGTAATCATTACCTAGTCATATTATCCTGATGGTTGCAACACATTAGAGCACCAGTTCTGTATCCATGTGTGATCATCATCTCCATATGACTGAAGTGATACTTCCTTCTTGACATCACATCCAATACACTACGATTCTCAATAAACCCAGAAGAGGCGTACACAGAACCTGTTAAAGTCCCGGACGACCAAAACCAAAGCGTATTGATAGTCGCAAGTACTAGCGATGTAAGTCTCAAGTTAAGACCAAATAAACCTACCCTGATGCGGATTCCCATAGACACATAGTCATACTACCAATGGGATTCCGTGGGGTCCATCCAGAGTGAAGCTGTTTCCGTACCATCGGTAAACACATCCTCCTATCGCACTTGCATAAGTATCCAATACTTAAATATATGAGAACTATGATGTGACGCTTCCATAACACGCACAAGTGCAATACTAGTCTATTCCGCATTATCGATGTCCAGTCTCGATAATACTACGACTAGGGATATTTAATGATTAAACCTTTATGGATTGATATTGTCTCATATCTTTTAATCCGGAACTAATCATAGGGACTTTTATCATTTATATATTTAAGTAATCAAATTACAAAATGATAAAATGTAATTTCCATTGTCACATAGTTAATTTGTACAAAAACCACAATGTCTTTTACAAATAGTGACGATATGGGTCATAATTGTCCAACAGCAACAGCCTGATGGTTTTGTCATGCCAAAACATGCAAACAAGGTTTGCAAGTTAAACCGATCCATTTATGGATTGAAGCAAGCATCGAGTTCTTGGAACTAGCATTTTGATGAGATCATAAAAGAATATGGTTTCATTCAAAATGAAGATGATTCTTGTGTATATAAGAAGGTTAGTGGGAGCACACTGACATTTATTGTCCTATACGTTGATGATGTATTGCTTCTTGGCAATGACATTCCCATGCTACAATCGGTGAAAGCTTGGCTTTCATTAAAATTCTCCATGAAAGACCTGGGAGAGGAAGCCTTTATTCTGGGAATAAGGATCTACCGGGATAGATCTAGAAAGGTGCTCGCACTCTCCCAAAGCACGTACATTGACAAAGTGTTGAAGAGATTCAACATGGATCAATCCAAGAGGGGGCTGCTTCCGGTGTCACATGGCGTCTCTCTATCTAAGGACATGTGTCCTAAAACTCAAGATGAGAGAGATATAATGATTTGGATCCCTTATGCTTCAGTAGTCGGATCGATCATGTACGTCATGATATGTACGCGACCTGATGTCTCATATACTTTGAGCATGTGCAGTCGCTATCAGGCCGATCCAAGTGATGGTCACTGGATTGCTGTAAAGAAAATCTTTAAGTATCTTAGACGAACTAAGGATGCTTTCTTAGTCTATGGGGAAGGAGAACTTGAGGTGACTGGGTTCGTCGATGTAAGTTTCCAAATCGATAAAGACGACTGTAAGTCACAATCAGGGTATATATTTTGTTTGAACAACGGAGCAGTGAGCTGGAAATCTTCCAAGCAAGGGACTGTTGCCTATGCAACAACAGAAGTGGAATATATTACTGCAGCTGAGGCATCAAAAGAAGCAGTTTGGATTCGTAAATTCCTAATTGGATTATGAGTAGTTCCGTTAGCAGCTGAGCCCGTACCTTTTTATTATGACAATAATGAGGCTATAGCAGAGGCTAAAGAACCACGGTCTCATCAATGGTCCAAACATGTACTTCGACGATTTCATCTGATTCGTGAGATCATACATCGTGGCGATGTGAAGATCGAGAAGATCGCATCAGATGATAACATTGCATATCCACTGACGAAAGCTATATCTCAGCAAATGTTTGAGCGACATGTACATAGTTCAGGTGTTAGATATTTGAGTGATTGGCTATGAGCCAAGTGGGAGATTGTTGGACAAATATGACCCATATCATCACTATTTGTAAAAGACGTTGTGTTTTTGTACAAATTAACTATGTGACAAAAGGAAATTGCTATTTTATCATTATTGTAATTGGATTACTTGAATATATATAATGATAAAAGTCCATATGGTTGAATCAGATTAATAAGATATGAGACAGTATTAATCCACGAACGGTTTAATCATTAAATATCCCTAGTCGTAGTATTATCGAGACTGGACATCGATAATGCGGAATAGACTAGTATTACACTTGTGCGCGTTATGGAAGCTTAACATCATAATTCTCATATATTTAAGTATTGGATACTTATGCAAGTGTGATAAGAGGTTCTGTTAGCCGTTAGACCGGGAACAGCTTCGCTCTAGATAGACCCCCTCAGAGTCTCATTGGTAGTATGACTATGTGTCTATAGGAATCCGAATCAGGGTAGATGTATGTGATCTTTAACCTGAGACTTGCATCGCTATAACTTGCGACAATCAGTTTACTTTGGTATTGGTCGTCTGGAGCTTTAACAGGTTCTGTGTACGCCTCTTCTGGGTTTACTGAGAATCGTAGTGTATTGGGTGTGATGTCAAGATGGGAGTATCACTTCAGTCATATTGAGATGATGGTCACACAAGATACGGTACTAGTACTCTTAAATACTGCAGCCATCGGGAAAGTATGACTAGGTCATGACTTTCTGATTACATAGACTAGTTACGCGGGATCTGATATATGCTTCGTATGGGACAGACAAAGTGCGAGTCCTAGGACTTGCATGTGACATCTGATACTGGATCTTATTATATAAATACATTGTATCACTACGCCTAATACAGATAATATTCCTCGGCGGATATTTTTGGAGAATTGGGTAGGCACGGTGCTTTGCTAGAAGCCAACTATGTCTTGTAAATCGGTGAGAATGTGGTACGGGGTACGCACATGTTGGATAGCCTGACAACCAGATTTACTGCCAACATATCCAGGAATCTCTTGGGTCGATTCCCAAAGATTCACCAATGACATTTGACTCAAATAGAATTAATCTGAGATTAATTATGAGAGAGAAAATTAATCTGGGATTAATTGCGGTAAGAATTAATCTTGGATTAAATTCTTACAGAATAGAGAAGGCGATTAATTTAGAATTAATCGATAAAATAAATTTAATAGTTAAATTGAATTTTTCTATTTAATTTATTTATTTGGGCTAAAATAATATATCAGATATATTAATTGAAATTTGATTTCAATACGAAATTAAAATTGGATTTTAATTCGGGCGAACGAATTAATTTGGAATTAATTCGTAAGCGACTATCTTAATAATTTAACGAGGCATAATTATTTAATTAAATTGGATTTAATTAAGTCGCAACGATAAATTCGTTTAATTTAGAAATAAACGAAACCAGACCCAAGTCAAGTTGTGTGTTGGAGAAGCCAACTTAAATTTGGAATTTAAAAGTGGTGGGACCCACTTTACTTACATCAACTTGTCAAAGTGTGATGGAAGTAGTTGGGCTTCTTAAATGTTTTCATTTAAACAACACACCAACCAACTTGAATTACTATTCATCATCACTCTCTCTTTCTCCCTTTTGGCCGTGAGCTTCTCTCTTTGGATTGCAAAATTTTGCTTCAAAATTTGATCAAGCTAGCACTTGGAGAGTCTTTTAAGGTGATAGGGAAACTCACCTAAGAGTTGGAACAACAAATCTAAAGCTTGGAGTTTCATCATTCAATTGGAATTTCGAATTTCACCCAAAATCAATGTGGACTCTTACTCTTTGACTTGGACTGGTGGACTCCATACCCTAGTGACTGCATCAGTATCCGTCCTCCCGAGCTCGTCCTCCGAGAATACCTGCAACCATAGAAAACCGGGAGTGTGGGGGTTAGATCATCGTACGATCAAAGTGAGCGGATGAAAAACTGAAACACTAATACTAAATCACTTTATTTTAAAGCCAAGATGCTAGTGGTAACTTTATATAAAAACTCTTTTCTGAAAACTGTGTCTGAAAATCTCCTTTGTAAAACTCAACTTTCGGAAATCTGCCTTTTAAACTTTATATAAAAACTCTTTTCTGAAAACTGTGTCTGAAAATCTCCTTTGTAAAACTCAACTTTCTGAAATCTGCCTTTTAAACTCTGGTTTCTGAAAACTATTTCTAAAATCTGATTTCTAAAAAGCGTATTATGAAAATCTGGAATCTGATCTGTATCTGAAAAACTTGACGTATAAGTGCGTTACGTATCGTCGTCACCTCATACGCCTATCTAGAGCCAGGAATGTAAATCCATGACTTTGTGGCGTTACGTATCGCCGTCCCCTAAAGCATGCCACTCTTGTCCCTGAAACCGGTGGTCTTGGGGCGTTACGTATCGCCATCCCCCAAGCCAAATAACTAAAATTGGGGGTGCGGATCTATGATACCCACCAAGCTCTGAAACTAGGGTCTAGGGGCGTTACATATCGCCATCCCCCAGTCCTCTACATGTGCACAAGTTCTCTGTCCGTCAATTCCATGTCTGTATAAGTTGCATACTGAGGTGAGTTTTTACCCCATGCCTCGAAAAACATAAAAATCATACTATGAATCTCAAAACTGTATAAAACGTTTTCTGAAGAACATTTCTTTTCTTAAACATAAATTTGCATGAAATAACTCTAAAGAAAATCTTCTAACGCCCTAAAGCGTAAAAATATAAGTCTGAAATAAAATAACAAAATAAAAGTCAGTTTAAAAGAAGAATGTCCACTCACTGATTTTGAAGTTTGGATGACACTGAGTCCCTTCATTGAAGAAGATTGTAGTTCTTGTGGATAATCTCAATCTACTTGATTTCTTCATATTCCACAATCCTTTATTGTTGTTTATCTTCTTCCTTGCTTTATCTTCTCTCTTTCTTCTTCTTTTTCTCTTTCTTTCTTCTGCTCCTCATTCTTCTTCTTCCCCTCACGTTTTTGCCTCTTTTTTTTCTTTCTAATTTTGGGATTCATGAATAGTGTATCTCTTATATACTTGGAAATTAATTAAAAAAAAAGAAATATGTAGAATTTTCAAGAAATTTGTAGAAATTACTAGAATGTCCTCGGGTACTATTCATATGAAATTTTGATCTACATTTTCAGCCTACTTCTGGTTTGATTTTGGAACAACGTTAAAAACAAAAGCTGTAGAACTCGATCTCAGCTTTCTGATGATATAAAATTCATAAAAATAAGAGTTTGTATGAGAAAGTTACAGCCCAAATACTATGGGCTGTTCGTAATAGAACATCATAGAATCTCGCATCGAGGTTTCAAAGAATTCACTGTTCATCCATAAAGTCATTCTGCGAATGTATATATGCTCGGACATAAATTATATTACTTAACACTTGTCCCACGGTGTAATAGTACTACAGTCAAGGAGTCAACAATATTAGGAACCTCCGGTCGTTACAATAAGTTATATATTCTCAAATAAAGTTCCTGATCAAGATTTACTAACACGGGTCGGTTAGTAAAATCTGTTGAGACCAATACATGTCGTATATCGAGACTTGGTCTGATGGTTTATCCCAATGAACCATGAATCTTGGGAGACCCATATAGACCTGTAGGTATTTATTTGATAAATACTGAACGACTCACCGAATATTTCCTAATAGATGGTACACCAACGTCAATAGGAATCTTCTCGGGTTGAGTAGCATAATAATCCTTTGACTTGAGATACCACAATGGATGTATGAGGTATTCTCCACACTTTGATGGCAGTCACATCACCGATCTATTTAGATCAGATCTCCACCTGTTCGTTGGGTGTGGACTGATCCTTAGGATATCCTGTGTGTATCAAGATATGATCCGTCATTTCTGTGTACAGAGTATAGGTATTAAATATGGAATTAGAAATTTGTTAAATCTATGGGCCCGTGGTACACTGTAGAAGTAGTTCTAAGTGTTATTTAAGAGATTACTAATAGATACGTCGACGGGATTATACCTATAGAGATTTGACGTTTATATCTATATCTCTGGGATGATTCAGATACCTGTGATGGAGGGATTATACGTATGTGATGACCTCGACCTGTATGGTTCAACGAGTTTATCTGTGGTTGTCATAATTTACGGGTGGGTAGATTATAGACACGAAATTGGATTTCGTGATGGATATGCTTGAATCTAGAGAGTTTCACTAATGAAACATACTCGTAGAGAACTAGGGCAATATTTATAAATAATATTGATTATTTATAAATCGTTTAATGGTTAAACGAAAAGATACATGCTTAAGGGTTTTTTCGGCCATTTCATACTTAATGTGTATTTGGATTTAATACATGATTTTATTAAATACACATTAATTATTTGTCAAATAAAGTATTTGACATATGTCACAAATATATGTATTATGGAATATTTAAAGTAAATATGATACATATATTTATATATTTGTATTAAGCAATTATCTAATTATTTAATTGTTAAATAATTAGAATAATTAAATACATTTATCTATATCATAATTATGGCTATATATGGATTATTTTAATTGGCGCACTTGCATGATTACATTTAAAATTGTAGTGTACAACTTGAATAAGTAATCTAAACATTAATTAATTAATAAAAATTTGAAACAATTACTTTATTCTCCTTAGGTTTTTATCAGCCAAGTGGGAATGGTATATAAAGTTTTGTTTCATTTTTTTCTTTCATAATTTTAAGCCTCCAAGAAATGCAAGAGAGGAAGTTGAGAGAAAAAACACAAGTCTTGAACTTGAAACTTGAAGAAAAGCTTGGAAATCAAGATATTTTCATCATTTCCTTTAGTAGAAAATTATTTCTATTATTTTAGGCTACTACATGTGATGTTAGTATGTGTTTTTCTTCTCTCTTATTTTGTGTTGAGAAACTTGGAAGCTTGGATGAAGGATATAAGCATGTATGTTGAACAAAGTTTGTTTATTAATGGTTAATAAGCACATTTTTGGTCATTGGATGACTTGGTTGTCATTCTAGAGTTGTTAGGCCACTCAATGATGACCTAGAATTGTTCTTGAGTTGTTTCAAAGTGGTGAGACTTGTTTGGTGTTGTAGAGATTTGATTAAAGTGTTGGATTGTGTTAATTTTGGTTAATTTGATTAATTGAAGAATTAGGGTTTCTAACCTAAACCAAAATTGGGGCTTTTCATATATATATACATATATTGTATTTTGAGGTATATAAGGTATACAAATCATTTTGGTGTTGATTGGAAATCATCTAAGCTTGTTTTGACAAAATTAAGACCAACATGATCAAAATGTAAAGTATTGGGACCTCACAGCAATTTGAGAAAATTCTGGAAAAATTCTCTGGGTTGTATTTTACTGTATATAAGATGTACACATTATTTTGGTAGTGATTGGATATCACCTAAATCTTATATTTGACAAATTATGACCAAAATGATCAAAATATA
This sequence comes from Zanthoxylum bungeanum, assembly GCA_019454045.1. Taxonomy (NCBI): domain Eukaryota; kingdom Viridiplantae; phylum Streptophyta; class Magnoliopsida; order Sapindales; family Rutaceae; genus Zanthoxylum; species Zanthoxylum bungeanum. Next base: position 80,767 of record SKCR01030232.1, read on the forward strand.
AACTATTGGGACTTTTCGGTAATTATTGAAAAATATGGAAAAAATTTCAGAATTTTGTTTTCATGTGTATTTGATGTACAAATCATTTTGATTGTGATTAGAAATCACTTAAGTTTGTTTTGAAAAACTTAGGACTAAAATGATTAAAATTGAAAATTTTGGGACTTTACATAATTTACTGAAATTGTATTTCTAGGTTAAATATTCTGTTTTTTTAGTATTGAGTTATTAAAATAAATTAGTTTATTTTAATTACTCAAGAAAAATTAAAGAAATCGGAAAATTTGATTTTCCCGCATTCCGCTGCATTACCGGGGTAATTCGCCCAAAAACCCCCCAACAACTTTCAAGCGTGTTCTCATAGGTGGCTCATCATCGGACTATGCGTAAAAATGTGATGTCTACAATAGCTTAGTTTGATAAGCCCAAATATTCTTTTATAAATTATGCCTATAAATATGATATCGCTAAATAATAAATAAAGATGTTGACAGCTGTTTTTCATTCCAATTGTAAAATTAGAGAGTTACCACTCGAACAAACCTCCATTAACTGTGAATTTATTTGGTTGTCGAAATTGCACAAACTTGCAAGAGATGAACAATCACACTGAGTCAAGGTTTAACGTTGTTCGGCGGAGAGTGGCTCCAACCTACGTCCTCGGGATAAAGGGAAACGATTTTATTAGCCTCGAGATAAATACCGACCCGAGCTGATAACATGGGAATGTCAAATTACAATAGAAATAATTCCTCGGGTTATGATTATCCGGTCTACTTTTCACAATATGTTCAAGTTCATGACTGGCTTTTTATCTCTATCATTAATTTCTCTTAGTACTTTTGCTCTCAAATTATAATTTTCTATTTCTCAAGTTTTTTAGCTAAAAATACAAACTTCGTCTACAATGACTTCAACCCCTTTATATAGGTTCTTAAATCCCCTTTTACAACCGACTCTGATGTTACCTTACATCATTTATTCATCATTACCCATTTATCCACTGCATCCACTGCCCATTCTGACAGCTCTCAGGCCATTTGCTCTGCCACTGCACCGGCCTATGGCGGTTGATAGGACTCACAACTTCATATGAATCGTTGTTTTATTATTTCATCATTAGCATTCTAGATACACTAATTCCCAGGTAGGACATACGTCATGCTGCTTTAACCTGGTCAGGAGTAGCTTCATCAAAGCTCCTCGGGTCGGGGTACTGAAACACACAGAGCACTCTATTTCAAATTTAAAAAGTGGTCAGGTCGGGGCCATCATCACCCTATCATCTGAAACTCTCCTCAGGCAGAGCATGTCATTGCAAACCATGGTCGGTCTTTCTTCCAATCTTCCTTTTGCTCTTGGGTCATTGGTCATATTTAACCGTCTTCGAGTAGGAACCACTTTTCTAGTACAGCAGAAACACGTTAAGCACCCGGGATCGAACTAGAAATTTTTTTCTGCCATTCTCTTATTCTAGGAAAATTTGACCAGCTCTCCCACTGAAATTTTACTTCTGTTTTGAACAAAATTTTAGCCCCGGAACAGCCTTCGAACATCAGTGTAAATCTAGACTATTTTGGACCCGAAATGCGTCCAGCTCACTGCCCAAATCAGCCTATATATGCGTGAGTTCTCACTGTGTTTCAGATTTGAATTTTCAGTTAAAAACAACCCCAACACAATCATAAACCCTAAATATTCCCCAAAATTTCTGGATTAAAAAAAATTCAAACCGAGCCCTGTTACATAAATTTTGGTAGCGGCAGTGAGCAAAATCTGCTCACTGCCATGTGGTATGGAGAAAATAAGAATATGATGAATTTGGTTCAACACCAAATAACCTTCCGTGCTATCTCGTTACTTATAGAAAATATAGTGGGCTATACTCACAAAATAATCTCTAAACTCTGTAGAGATTAAACTATTGTCACATAAGTTTTGTTTTCTTTTGATTTTCTTTCTTCTTCTTTTTCTTTTTTCAACACTTGAGAGAATTCAAAGAACAATGAAGGTGGCTAGGGTTAGAATGAGAGGTTAGGCAAAAAGAAAATCACTTTTTCTTTTTATACCTAGTTTTTTTTTTTCAAAATAAAACAAACCCTTGAGTTTCCCATGTCATGAAATTCGGCCACCCCTCCAATTCTTTAGTAATTTTGTAACATCAAATATTACATAATAATCATCTTAATGATAATTTAAAATTACCATTTAAAAGGTTGTAACATCCATATTAAAATATATAACTTCCAAAACCAAACCAAAAGCTTCCAAAAACTATTTTTGGAAATTCAAAAATTATATCTTTAGTAGATTATAATATATATAATTTAATAACTTATAATAAATAATTATCATATAATCATTTATTATAAAAATCATATATTAAAATTAATATATAGTTTCAAGTGTGACAAAATGATATTATTAATCATATCAATAATATATATTACATATGTGAGTATATAATTGGACTATCCAATTATATTTAATCTGCTACAGTATATCGAGCTAGTACGAGCACCAAATGGACCTACGGTTTCAAGATCCAATAATCCCAGAGTATTAATTAAGCTCTTAATTAAATATTTCAAACTATTAACTTCGGGTTATTCCACTAAAAACCTAAAGCTGCACTCTCACTGCAGTTGATAGATAATTTAAGCCGAACCACGTTGGTGTCCATCAATATAGTCATTACATACGAATCGACCTTTCATTAGTATCTCATAATTAAAGCCGGGTCAAAATGTCTATTATACCCTTCTAACTATTTTTACCTTAAGTACCATTGATTCTCTAACGAACGATTTATTCATAAGCATTATGAATGTTAATCTTTCGATTCATAATAGAAAGACTCGAACGCTCTAACCGTTCAAGTACCGAATAAATCCTTAAGGAAGATACTCATCTACTTCTCGCAAGAAGAAGTGAACTCCATATCTATGTAGAACGTCCTCAGCTACACACCAAACCATGTCCCCAAAGTATGTAGCTATTGGTCGAGATTGCTACACCAACATTACCTTTGTAAATCAAAGGATATAGCTTTTCATGCAGGAGTTCGTAGTACACTCGGGATTAAGAAATGAGTTTCTTAATAGTTTCTTACTATTAAGATCAATCCATATATGACCATCTAGTAGATCGAAATTAATTTCTTTATTTAACGGATATTATAAGAAACTCATTTCTATCTAGGTCCAGTCTTATATGATCACATCATATAAGGTGCCTTCTGACCGGCGTAAACACACACGTATAACGCAAGCGCACGTATCGTTCAAGTAGTATAAAAATATCGATCCCACGAGGACTTAATTCCTACTGTTGTTATTAATTGTTGAATCTATTTATTTACAAATATCTAATTAAATGGAGAAAGAATGATTGTTTGATTGGTTGAAAGTGGTTTTATAAAATAAATAAATAAATAAAAAGACAAAAGAAAATACTAAGGAAAATAACAAAAGACACAAAGATCTAGGGTCGTGAATCATTCTAATATCATTTAAAAGATGAAGTGGTTATTTTATGTTTGTGTAATAAATCAGTTTACTAACCTGGAACACTAAATTATGCAAAAGCCTATGTCGATGGTCAGACGCAAAAACCACCCAGTTTAACCCAATTGAACCATATGTCTATGTCAACCAAATTATCTGGATTCATTAAGTTTAAGTTCCAATTATGGCTACCCCCGCCCGACAAGTATATTCTTATCCTGTAAGGAAATCTATTAAAGGGTTATCTATCCTCAAGGAAGATCGTGGGCTATTAAATCTAAGGCCGAAACCTAAAATCCCTATGTCTAGTTCATTTTAGATTTACCACATCAATCTTATTGGTGATCAGACAACAAGAAGCATTAAGCTTAAGATTTAATAAGTAAACCTTTAAATTACCCAAACTATAAAATAACCTCTTATAAACCGGTGATATTAAAATTCATCACAACCCCAGATAACTAACACATAACTAGGGCTAGTAACAACTTAAAAGTAAAAGACATAAAGTACAAATACTGAAAAGTAAAAGACATAAAGTAAAACTGAAAAGTAAAATAAAATAAAATGCTAAGGTAAAAGGAATTACTTTTACTACTACTAATTTAGATATCTCCCATAAAATAATATATAAACTTGTGATTCTTTCTCCAACCAGCATATAGGCGGTAACCTGATTAAGTCAAATTAAGTCCAACCAGCCATAAAGGCGGAACCAAAATTAAATTACCAACCGGACCAATCTGGCGGTATCCTTTATTAGTCAGGTTTAAACCAGATTAAAATGAATTACCAACCGACCAATCTGGCGGTATCCTTTTTAAGTCAATATTTTAAATAGTGAATATATTATTTTTAAGGGAGATAATCTAAATAGTAACAGTAAAAGAATTACCTTTCACCCTAGCTGGGGAAGTTACTTCCTCATGGTAATAGTAAAAACTGTAAAAAAAGTAAAAAGTAAAAATTAAATTACTATTATTACAAAACGTAATTAAAATTATTTACACAAACTAAAAACTAAAAATAAAAAAAAAACTAAAAACTAAAAACTAAAGAATCTAGAGAGAGAAACTCTCTCTTTAGAAAAAATTTAAGAGAGAGAGAGGAAGTGCACTGAATTCTGAAATCTCGAGCTCAATTTCTAGGCCTCGGTCGGATCCAGCGTCGCGACGCCATGTCCTCAGCGTCGCTACGCCAGATTTGTCGACGTGGCACGCTCTGGTTCGCTGGTTGAAGATTCTGGATAAGCTGATAAGGTGACACGTGGCAGAGTGGTTGGGCTTCAATTATTGTGACACGTGGCGGCTTCTGATGGTCGCTGAGATTCTTATCCGCCACGTGTCAGATAAGGATAGGATATCCAATAATTGATGCTGATGTGGCGATGACGTGGCGGTGACGTGGCGATGACGTGGTGACACGTGGGAAAGAGACTGTCGACACCGTAGAATTGCGACACGTGTCACTTCCTGATTGGCTGATGATGACGTGGCACGACACGTGGCAATTTGACTTGCTGACGTGGCTGATGACATGGCGGTGACGTGGCGATGACGTGGCGACACGTGGCGATGATGACTGTCGGCACCGTAGGATGCTGACACGTTGCACGGCGCATTTTAGCAGATCGGCTGTGATGGTGACACGTGGCACGGCGCATTTTAGCAAAGTCAAACTTTTCTTAGATTCTGATTTGTGGACCCGGCGCACGTGAGCACTGTTCGGCGCATTTTAGACGTCGCGACGCGGAAGTCTTGGCGTCGCGACGCGCTTAAGACCAAAATATCCCTGTTGACGCATTTTTGTCCGTTTTTGCCCCAAATTGCCTCCAATGCTTTCCAAACTTTATTTATCTCTACAAAATAACACAAAGCATATCAAAACGTTCACAAAACTCAAGAAACTATACAAAATATTAGGTCAAATGAGTGGGAATAAGTGATATAAATACCACTCATCACACACCCCCAAACCTAACATTTTGCTAGTCCTCGAGCAAAACATAAAATAAAATAACATGAAAATAAAATTAACTAAGCCACTTTCGTAGGAATCACGGTTGCATTTAGCGTATGCAACAAGCCTTTAAACCCCTAGGTGTCCCTAGTGGACGAGTTGTAGTCTCGTGAGGGCTTACAGCAATGATACCCACAAACATTTTACAAAAGTAAACATGTATTAAAACTAATGCACACAAAAGCAAAAAGACAAGCGAAAAGAGAATAAAGATGTTAGTGACTCATCAGGTGAAACTTCTACTCCAAGTTACTAGTTGTTTTGTTTTATTCTAAATTACCGAATAAGTAAATTCTCGATTATTTTTACCATTCTCCATATACACAGCTAACAAAATATTAATCAATTCATTTTTTTGCCCACAACAGTCACAAGTGTAGTTGATAAGAGAGTAATATTTTTGTCCTAAAGTTTTATCAGATTTCACACCTTTTTATAGCAATGGAATAATTTTTCTGATTTTTCTGATTTTTTCTTTGATTTTTCTCTATTTTTTTTATTATTACAATATCTTCCATCTATGTAGCGAGTGTTGGGTCGGTGACTCCCAAACCAGTTGGCTTTAGGGCACCAGGTGTTAAGACACCCCTACGACTTAATTACTCAGACTTCAGATATATATATTTTTGCAGCATCTTTGATCCATGTAGCGAGCTTTGGGCCAGTGACTCCCAAACCAGTTGGTTTTAGGGCACTAGGTGTTAAAACACCCTTACAGACTTAATAACTCGGATCTCATAAGTTTTTTTTTTTTTTTTTACTCCACTGCTTTTGAGATGTTTCCTCCAATTAAACTAGAGCACTGAATATTACAAACTTTTAATTTTTAGCTCATGTCCGTATGTACTATATATGTTGATAATATTTGCTAACTGAACATATGAAGATCAATTTTAGTCCGTTTTAAGGAGAATTCACAAATTAAATAATTCAAAATGAAATAAATAAAAATTAACTTGTTTCAAAAATAGGCTTGAGATACGTCTCAGGAATGGAAACTCCTTACTCAGCTATCTCTTACCAATTTCACCTTTTTAGTCAAATTAAAAACACAAATATTTTTGTAATTTTTGAAAATTTTTCAATTTTGTATTTTTCGAAAAATTTTGGACTAAAAATAAAACAAACATACAAACTAAAGAACTCTCATTTCTATGATTTTAACGGAATTTTGTTGCATAAATGAAAAATTTTGTTGCATAAATGAAAAATTTTAACGGAAAGTTTTAACACAAAAGCATTGCACCCCCAAACCTAAATTAAGCATTGTCCCAATGTGTTCAAAACAAAAACTAAAGATAGGATCAATGATACCAAGTTTAAGCGTCAGCCTCGTCTCGTCGCTATCTGAAAGTGGATATGGTGGCATCTGATCCTCCTGCATTCCCATATGTCGTGCCATTCCTTGCTGCAGCTGAACCAAATATCTCAGCTTCGTTTCCACTTTGGCGACTCTCTCAGGCAAGGTACGAGACTGTGCTGCTCTGCGTGACTGTGAGGGTGGCTGTGTGGAGCAGCTGCAGGTGCTGAGGAAGATGGTCCGGCAGGTATCTGCCTCTCTGCTCGGAGCTGCTGTATCAGTCGGGGAGTCAGAGCTGTCATGGGCTGCATAGGTCTTCTTGCGGGTCAACTGGAACCATACCCAAAGTGCATAAGGAAGTGATCAGGTAAGGGTAATACAGTCCAGCTTGCGATTGGGTAGCAGCCCAAGCAATATGTGTAGAAATCAGAACTCCCACATCAATCGACAATCCCTTCATCAAACAGTACAATAAAGTCATCCTCTCTCGGGTGACAAAAGTAATATGGGTCCCTGGTATGAGAGATCTCGTAATGAAATGAAACCAAACTCTCGCATCTGGTTTAAGAAATCTAGAACTCATCTTCATGTACTCCCCACTGCTATCATCCCATGTAGCATTGGGGATACACAATCATCAGTCAGCTGCGAGATCTCAATCCCATTCCTCAACTCTGTATACTCATCTACCTCCATCTCAGGGATCCCATAGAACTTGTTGATTGTCACCGAATCAAAAGCAACTGTTTCCCTCTTACCATAGTATGAAAAGCGACATGTTGAGCAGCATTCGCGTAAAACTCTCTGACAAGTGAAATGATCGCATGTCTGGCTTGCATACAAAGCTTCTCCCAACGCCGGTCGGTGATCACTTTATCAATATCCGGAAACATCCCAGAGGGAATCTCAAATCCTATCTCAATGATCCCGACCTTCTTAGTCAATCCATGCTCATAGCGCTGCTCAGCAGCTGCTGAGACAAACTTATACCTATCAAAATCAGGTTGTGCAGATGTCGAACCCCTTGATCTTTTCGGCATTTTCCGAAATTTCGGCAGAACCTCCTCTGTTTTTCCAACAATCCTCAATCCTAAACTACTCAAATACCATAAACACTCCAAATCAACCTCCAATCTTCGCCCCCAATTATTACGAATCAATTTGTCAAATATTAACACTTCGCAATTTCAATTCTCGCAATACCAGTCATAATCAACCAAATCACCGAATTCAATCCCAATTACCAATCAAATTGTTATCAAATCATTACCGTAATTTCAGTTTTGATTTTGGCAGTGGAGGACGGATCGGCTTGGACTTGGGTTGATTTGCTGCTTCTCGGTTTTGGTTGTGGGTTCGGCAAAGGTGGCTCTTGGCTGGTACAGGTGCGGTGAATAGTGGTGGTTCGGCAATGGCTTGGTACGATGGGGGTTTGGCTAGGTCGTTGGTGGCTCGGTTTGGTGGTTAAAGGCTTCTCGGTTGGTCTCAGGTGATGGCTTCTGGTTTGGTGCTTTTTGTGTGTTGGGTGGTGATGGCTGGTGTGGTCGATGATGATGGCTCGGTTTTGACTCGGCGAAAGAAGGGCTCGGTCACGGTAAGGGTGGCTCGCGGTGGTTGTTGATGCGCTCGGCGATGGGGTTGCTATGGAGGTTCTCGGCTTTTGCGGTTTTGGTGATGTGATTGATTTCGAAGAAGAAGATGATGATGGGTTTGATAGATCTCGGTCAAAGGCTCGGTAAAGGCTTGGTGTTTGACTTGGCGAAGGTTGCGGCTGTGGATCTCGGTGGTGAGGCTCACGGTGGAGATGGATGCTCAGCTTGGTGGCTGGATCTTGGTGATGTTGGTACGGCTGGTGGTGATTTGGTGTTGTGTGAAGTGGAGTTTGCGGCTTTGGCTTTGTGTGGTTGGTGGTTGAGGATGAAGGTTGGCTATGGGTGTTGCAGTGTTTGAAGATTGAAGAAGATTAAGAGTGAAGGGAATGCCGTCAACACCCGTTTTGTGTCTCTGATTTCGAGTCAGTGTCGCGACACTCGGTTCTTTAGGGTTATGGTTTGATGCAGGATTTTTTTTTTTTTTGGCAAAACCATGTCTTGCGACTGATAGATCCATAGGGACGCGTCTCAAGAGATGTCTCCTTACTTGGCCGTCTCTTCTGGATCAACTTGTATCTTCGTGATTTTGTCAAATTTTTATTTTGAAAATTCCCGCTTGCACTGGCTTGCTTTGTCTTGAAAAATTCCGTTTTTATTTTTCCTGCAAAACTAACACACAAAATTAAAAAGATCACACAAAATATGAAAACAAATTACAACAAATTGCATGGGTTGCCTCCCTGCTAGCGCTAAATTTTTCGTCTTCAGCCAGACGTGACTGAAATCCATATGTTAAGGAGGTTTCAATGTCATTTTGGATGTCCGATTAAAGACAATCCCGTGAGCGTTGCTTTTGAAGGGACTCTTCCAACGGTAAGGTGGCAAAAAGAGTTTTGTCATTCAGTGCTCGTGCCACCTTTTTGCTTCTTGTTGTTCCAGTGGTTCCTGCAAAGAAAAGAAAGAAAATCAGGAGGTCTTATATGGTGCTTGACTTGGAATGGAAGTTCCATTCTGTCAAGCTTCTGGGTGATATCTTTGATTTGTACTCCCAAAAACAACGACGAATGTTTCGTCCTTGATTCTGGTCTTTATTAGGTCAGACATTTGCTCCTCCATTTGCTCTCTCTTTGCTCCACCTTTTCTTCACAGATGTATTGTAAAATTTTTGTATTCAGCTCTTCATCTATCATTTGAAATACATGCTCCATAAGTATCTGCCTAATGATGTAAAGATGTTTTTGTCATTAGGTTTTCATCCTCTGATACGACTGGAATGGATGGTTCAGATAGATCTTCTTCAAACATCATGGTTAAAGCATGCTCCAAGATCTTCATTTTGAGGATTGAAAGTTTGATCCTCCGTTGTTGGTGCAGTTGCTACAAATAGATCAGCTTCATCCTCGTCAGAATCTGAATAATAAAAGTCAAATTGAGACTTTGCGGTTCGGGCTCCTGAACTGATACCTCTGGTTGTTGATACTGCTCAGCCTCCTCCTCTGTTGAAGTGTCATTGTGAAATGATTGGTACTCGAAGGCTTCATCAGTGTCATCTGAAACTGGTTCTTGAGGTATGTAGTCCTGGTTTTCTGTGAATGTCTCATTTGATCTGTCATCATTTGAAGGATTTCTTATTGTCTCTGAATTTGTGCATCTAATTGAGCTTCCCGTTCTACGAGCCAATCTTTGAGCATGTGAATCTTTGATGGTTCTGATTGTTGATGGAAATCATAGGTAGATGGTGGATAAGATGAAAAATGTGGTTCTGTGAAATGTGATGGCTCGTCATACCATGAAGGATCTTGATAGCTCTACCACCCTAAACGGTATATACATTGATCGCTCGGGTGGTTACCATCACATATCATACATCTCCCCATCTCGTTCTGTTGAGCAAATGTGGTATTGCTTGGTTCTGGCATCCAGTGATAATTGTTGGCTGGACAACAGGCCTCAGAAAACCAGACTGTTGCGCCCAGATGTGGGGTGTATCTTCTTGTAAAGCTCGTAATCTTTCAATCTCCCAGTAGTGTTCCATTTTTTCAATCACCTGAAAAAGAAAGAAATAAAAATTACAGATAAAAATAAAGAAAATTATATACAAGTAAATTAGATAGCTTCAAAATTAACAACTCAAGAAATATAAGTCCCCGGCAACGGCGCCAAAAACTTGACCGGCGTAAACACACACGTATAACGCAAGCGCACGTATTGTTCAAGTAGTATAAAAATATCGATCCCACGAGGACTTAATTCCTACTGTTGTTATTAATTGTTGAATCTATTTATTTACAAATATCTAATTAAATGGAGAAGAGAATGATTGTTTGATTGGTTGAAAGTGGTTTACAAAATAAATAAATAAATAAAAAGACAAAAGAAAATACTAAGGAAAATAACAAAAGACACAAAGATCTAGGGTCGTGAATCATTCTAATATCATTTAAAAGATGAAGTGGTTATTTTATGTTTGTGTAATAAATCAGTTTACTAACCTGGAACACTAAATTATGCAAAAGCCTATGTCGATGGTCAGACGCAAATACCCAGTTTAACCCAATTGAACCATATGTCTATGTCAACCAAATTATCTGGATTCATTAAGTTTAAGTTCCAATTATGGCTACCCCCGCCCGACAAGTATATTCTTATCCTGTAAGGAAATCTATTAAAGGGTTATTTATCCTCAAGGAAGATCGTGGGCTATTAAATCTAAGGCTGAAACCTAAAATCCCTATGTCTAGTTCATTTTAGATTTACCACATCAATCTTATTGGTGATCAGACAACAAGAAGCATTAAACTTAAGATTTAATAAGTAAACCTTTAAATTACCCAAACTATAAAATAACCTCTTATAAACCGGTGATATTAAAATTCATCACAACCCCAGATAACTAACACATAACTAGGGCTAGTAACAACTTAAAAGTAAAAGACATAAAGTAAAAATACTGAAAAGTAAAAGACATAAAGTAAAACTGAAAAGTAAAATAAAATAAAATGCTAAGGTAAAAGGAATTACTTTTACTACTACTAATTTAGATATCTCCCATAAAATAATATATAAACTTGTGATTCTTTCTCCAACCAGCCATATAGGCGGTAACCTGATTAAGTCAAATTAAGTCCAACCAGCCATAAAGGCGAACCAAAATTAAATTACCAACCGACCAATCTGGCGGTATCCTTTATTAGTCAGGTTTAAACCAGATTAAAATGAATTACCAACCGACCAATCTGGCGGTATCCTTTTTAAGTCAATATTTTAAATAGTGAATATATTATTTTTAAGGGAGATTATCTAAATAGTAACAGTAAAAGAATTACCTTTCACCCTAGCTGGGGAAGTTACTTCCTCATGGTAAATAGTAAAAACTGTAAAAAGTAAAAAGTAAAAATTAAATTACTATTATTACAAAACGTAATTAAAATTATTTACAAAACTAAAAACTAAAAATAAAAAAATAACTAAAAACTAAAGAATCTAGAGAGAGAAACTCTCTCTTTAGAAAGAATTTAAGAGAGAGGAAGGTGCACTGAATTCTGAAATCTCGAGCTCAATTTATAGGCCTCGGTAGGATCCAGCGTCGCGACGCCATGTCCTCAGCGTCGCTACGCCAGATTTGTCGACGTGGCACGCTCTGGTTCGCTGGTTTGAGATTCTGGATAAGCTGATAAGGTGACACGTGGCAGAGTGGTTGGGCTTCAATTATTGTGACACGTGGCGGCTTCTGATTGGTCGCTGAGATTCTTATCCGCCACGTGTCAGATAAGGATAGGATATCCAATAATTGATGCTGACGTGGCGATGATGTGGCGGTGACATGGCGACACGTGGCGATGATGACTGTCGGCACCGTAGGATGCTGACACGTGGCACGGCGCATGTTAGCAGATCGGCTGTGATGGTGACACGTGGCACGGCGCATTTTAGCAAAGTCAAACTTTCTTAGATTCTGTTTTGTGGACCCGGCGCACGTTAGCACTGTTCGGCGCATTTTAGACGTCGCGACGCGCTTAAGACCAAAATATCCCTGTTGACGCATTTTTGTTCGTTTTTGCCCCAAATTGCCTCCAATGCTTTCCAAACTTTATTTATCTACAAAATAACACAAAACATATCAAAACGTTCACAAAACTCAAGAAACTATACAAAATATTAGGTCAAATGAGTGGGAATAAGTGATATAAATACCACTCATCACCTTCATTCTCATGTCTCCACATGGACAATCCTGGATCAAGGTCGCCATTCAATTATAGAATGGACCGCAGCTATAGATAAACCGAAAACAAAGTAACCGCTTTGTTTTCTCTCTATGGACTATTTTAGATTACTAACTTCAGACTTAAATCCTCTTATGTATGACACTCATACACTAAATCTGAAGGCGCATGAGTAATCTATGGTAAACAATATAATTTACAATATGCGATATTAAAATAAACACTTTGATAAATGAATAATGCATCAATTTATCTCATGAAATATAATTTCGTTTACATTACATGAAGTTTTAGGGCATGTATCCCAACAATCTTTCACTTGCACTAGAGCAAATGAGACATGTCACGTAATCCTAGACCATCTAGGTGACCTTCAAACACTTTAGCCGATAAGGTCTTTGTAAATGGATCAGCCAGGTTATCTGCGAATGCAATCTTCATGACAAAAATGTCTTTCTCTACATTATCTTCCTGATAAGATGATATTTTCTCTCTATATGCTTTCCTCTCTTATGGCTTCTTGGTTCTTTGGAATTCGCCACTGCACCACTATTATCGCAATAAAATGTGAGTGATTTTATCCATATCCGGAACAACTTTCAGATCTCCCAAGAACTTCCGGAGCCAGACTGTTTCCTTAGTTACTTTGCAAGCTACTACATACTCAACTTCCATGGTGGAGTCAACAATACAAGATTGCTTTATACTCCTCCACACAATGGCACCACCATATAGGATCAATACTGATCCAGATGTTGATTTCTTAGAATCAACATCTGTCTGAAAATCAGAGTCTGTATATCACATGAGGATCATATCCTCACCTGAATATATAAGCATATAATTTCTCGTTCTCTTAAGATACTTGAGAATATGTTTCACAACCACCTAATGATCCAATCCTGGGTTAAAGTGAAACCTACTGACTACTCCCACTGTAAAGCAGATGTCTGGTCTCGTGCATAACATGACATACATGAGACTACTAACTGTTGAGGCATATGGGATATGTCTCATTTCCTCAACTCATTCAGGTGTCTTATGAGACTGTTCCTTCGACAAATGAATTTCATGTCGATATGGAAAATTTCCTTTCTTGAAATTCAGCATCCTAAATCGCACAAGGATCTTGTCGATATAGGATGTCTGACACATAGCTGAATATCGTTTATTGCGATCCCAAAGAATCGGGATCCCAAGGATATAACTGGCCTCTTCCAAATCTTTCAATTGGAATTGGTTAGCTAGCTAGGTTTTCATGTCCGATAATATCTTTACATCATTCCCAATGAGTAATATATCATCGATGTAAGAAATTATAAAAATCACATTCCCGTCAATGACGCGCTTGTATACACAAAACTCATCAACATTCTGTTTAAAATCATAAAACTTGATCGTGGTATCAAATCTTATGTTCCAAGATGGAGACGCTTGCTTGAGTCCATAAATGGACCTTTGTAGCTTGCAAACCTTTTGCTCTTGACCTTGGGCTATGAACCCTTCTGGTTGTACCATAAAAATACACTCATCAAGATTGTCATTTAAGAATGTAGTCTTGACGTCCATTTGCCAAATCTCATAGTCATTCAAGAATGCGGTCTTGAGTCTTCTTTCATATGGAACTATAATCGCCTCAATCCGATATCGGAGTAAACAGTTATGGACAAATTACAAAAATTACGCAAAGTTGGAATTTCCAAAATTGTACACTGATAGAAGGTCCTTTCAAGTTTCCGACCTCCAAAATCCAAATTTCACGTCCATTTTTTCTAGTTATGCATCCAAGATATTATTTCACCTACATGAGAAATAAAAATCACAAAAAAAATATATAAAACATAAATTTAATTATTATTTTACAAATGTGCTAAATTAAGGGGATTAATGAAATTATAAGTGTAAAATGATTAGTTTCTCTTTTATTAATTGTACAATTTTTAATGTTCATCAACGATCCAATCGTAGAGTTTTGATCCTCTTACCTAACTGGTTCTTAACCTCGGTACGATACTCTTTCAATTTTTCAAAAGTATCTGACTTGTGCTGCATTAGGTAAACATACCTATATCTAAAATAATCGTCAATAAATGTGACGAAGTATTCATAACCACCTTGAGCTCTTACATTCATCGGTCTGCAAACGTCCGATTATATTAGCTCAAGTGGTTGACTGACTCTTATATCTTTTCCAGTAAAAGATCTTTTGGTCATATTTCCTTATAGACCACAGACTGGTAAAGTTCTGAGCTTTAACTGGTTTAAGGCTCCGTTCTTTATCAACTTATCTATCCAGCCAAGGCTGATATGACCAAGTATAAGATGCCATAGATATGTGTCATCGTGAGAAATTTTTTGCTGTTTTGTTTTAGATTTCTCAACCTTAAACATTTCAGTGTTGAGCAGTGAATTATACGTTAATGGTCTTAATACATATAAATTATTTTCTTAGTTTCATGTGCATATAGTTAATCCATTTCTACCAACAATAACGAAATTACTATTCAAAGAAACCGAAAAAACATCATCCAAAAGTTTGGAAACATTGTTGGGGTATGCACAGCAGAAGGCGAAAATGATTTTTAAACATTTTAAAATATTTCCGAGCGAATTAATAAATATCAAATATTTTTAATTCACTCAAATAAGTTTAAATATATTATTTATTAACATTTAATAACGTAATATAGTTCGTTACACGATGAATTATTTTACGAAAATATTTTTCGACAAAAACTACACGTAACGGGCAAACGGTCAAACTGGTTGACCATCAGCCGAGCCGGGCCAACCTGGAAACTTAGGCAGTGTTTGTTCAGCCCTTGGGCTGCCCGAACAGTGCCCAGTTCGCTGGTTTCACAGCCGGCACGCGGTGAGCTCTTTTGACGTGAATTTCGCCATTTTCTCACATTTTTGCCCCGGAACAATTTCCGGAATTTATCCACCACCCAATACACATCCAATATCATCCAAATAACATATTTTTACATAAAAAATATTCTGATTTAACAACCAAAAATAGATCTGATCCAGTTTTTATTTTTGTCAATTTTTCAAGCCAAAATTCAATTTATTCACCAAATTAATCCAGTTAATTTACACCAAATTAAATCACCACAACATAAAGCCTCAAGAATAAATCTAGGCAATATTTGAGTAGAAATATCACTCTAGAATGGTAATTTTAATTTTGAGATTACTTCACTAATTAATCTTTATACACATACTTAATAAAAGAAAAATACTAAGGCTAATTAAACAACCAACACCAAATTTTGCACCCAATATATATCCAAGATACATATGTAAATAGAATATGCAATATACATATTTTGCATGCTTAAGAAACAAAATCAAGAAAAATAGAAATTAGGAATTTGATTTTACCTTAAAGAAATTCAAATTTCTTCAATTTTCTTCCTTATGGTTGTGTTGTATAGTTTCAAACCCAAACCCAATTTTTCTTTTATTTCTCAACTCATTGGCTAAAACCTTTCAAAATGGAAACAAGTCCCATTTATATATATATATATATTTATTTATTTATCCAATTTCGAAAATTGAGTAATATTTAACCAAAAATAACAAATTATTATGGCTAAGATTTTGCCACCAATTTAATCTTATCCAAATTGACAAAATTATTTTGATATTTTGTTAATAAATCCATGTGTCAAAATTACATGGAATAGCCAATTAAAATTGGCCAAATAATAAGAATAGTCCAAATAATATTCTTATCCAAAAATAAATTAATTAACAAATTAATTGATTTATTTTATCTTATTAACAAAAAGATAAAATAAATATATGGAAAAATATTTCAAGAATATTCTTCCATTTTATCATTATTAATAATTAATTAATAAAAATAATAATAAAACAAGTGTCAAAATCCAATTGGTTAATAATGTGTATCTAATCTAAATTATGTATCGTATACAAATACACATTATTTAATACGTATGTGTAAATTATGAATAATTCGAATTAGTCATAATTAATTGCCCAAGTGCTCAACGAGTACACTTTATATTGTGAGACTCTCTAGGTTAAAGTTTATCTGTCACGGAAACCATTTCCATGTTCGTAATTTGTCCACTCACAAATTACGACGACCAGAGATAATCGAGTTGAACCATCCAAGTCGAAGTCATCGCATATATATAATCCATCTGTCATAGGTTATCCGAATTATTCCGAAGATATAGATTAAACTTCAAATCTCCACTATGAACAATTCATGTGTCGCGACATAATTATGATTCTTCAATAAATATTCGGAACTCGTTTTCGAATCATACCTCAACCAACGATTTCAAAGAATCACAAATTGGACACCTAAATCCCATACACGGGACTGACAGATCCTCTCTGGATACATCACAGGATATCGTGAGTATCAGTCCATACCCAACGAACAAGCGGAGGTCTGTCAGTCCTGTTGACGTAATTCTCATCAAAGTATAAGGGATTCTCACATATCTGTTGGAGACAAAATGACCCATAGCTTCACTATTTGCACAGATCATTGTGTTGTTGTAGCAAATTAACTATGTGACAAGGAAATTGCACTCTCATCATTGTGATTAGATCACCATAGATATATAAATGAGAGAGGTCCCTATGATTAGTCCTGGATTGAGAATGATATGAGACAGTATCAATCCCAGAATGATTAATCATAAAATATCCCTAGCCGGAGTATTATCGAGACTACTGGACATCGATAATGCGGAATAGGCTAGTATTGTACTTGTGTGCGTTGTGAGGGCACAACGGCATAGTTCTCATATATATAGTATTGGATACTTATGCATGCAAGTGCGATAGGAGGTTGTGTTTCACCGATGGTACGGGAAACAGCTTCGCTCTGGATAGACCCTTCGGAATCCCATTGGTCTTATGACTATGTGTCTATGGGAGGCCGAATCAAGGTAGGTGTGTAAAGTCTTAACCTGAGACTTACATCGCTAATACTTACGATAATCGATAGACTTTGGTCTTGGTGGTACAGGGCTTTAACCGGTTCTGCGTACACCACTTCTGGGTTTATCAGAGAGTCGTAGTGTATTGGGTGTTTGTGGTGTGAAGTCAGACGGAAGTATCACTTCAGTCATAGTGGAGATGATGTCACGCAGGATACGGTATTAGTGCTCTTAAGTGTTGCGCAACCATCGGGATATTATGACTAGGTCATGCATATCCGATTATAGAGACTAGTTACCAGACATCCGACATGTGCTTCGGACGGGGCAGACACTTATCCAGCCCCAGCCCTAGCACGTGACTATCCGATACTGGGCCGATATGCACAATACTACGGTATACTACGCTTGATACAGATCTATATATATTCATGTAAGAATATTTCTGGAGAATTGGGTAGGCATGGCGCTTTGCTAGAAGCCAACCTTGTCTTAAATCGGTATAAACGTAGTACGAGGTACTTACGTGTTCGGATAGTCCGACGACCGTATTTGCTGCCAACATATCCGGAGATCTCATGGGTCGTTCCTGAAGATTCACCGATGACGTATGACTCGCACTTTAATTATCTGGGATTAATTCGATGAGAGAGAAAATTAATCTGGGATTAATTACGGAGATATTTTATCTCGGATAAATATCGTTAAAGAGAGAGAACGATTAATTTGGAATTAATCGATAAATTATATATTCGATATATTATAACGAAATTAGATTTCGACGCGGAATTGAAATTAGATTTTAATTCGGGCGAACGAATTAATTTAGAATTAATTCGTTAGCGACGTGAATAGTGAATTCGCTAGGCGTAATCATTTAATTACGACGCAACGAAAATTCGTTAATTTGGAATTAGCGACCAAAGCCCGGGATTGTTTGCGAGCGCATTCGCATTTCGAATTCGAGTGCGGCACGCAAGTCAAATCAAGCGTCAAAATCGCAAGTCACATCAGCGTCAAATCACATGTCACTTTGAGTGATGTGACATTTGAGTGATATGTGAGTGATTTGTGAGATGAAAGGAAGCATTAAATGCTTTGCTTTTTGAAATGAAAATGGTAAATGACTTATTTAATTTTTGGAAAATAATAAACCTTTTACATTTTTTCTTTTTCTAATTCATTCTCTCTCTCTCTTTTTACGATTTCTTGTAAAACCCCTTTCCCTCTCTTTTCTTCTCTTCTCCTTCACGTTTGGAACCGTTTCATCTTCTCAAAATTTCTCTGGTTTGACCGAATAAAAGCGAAGCAAGAGAAGACTTAGTGCTAGCACACCATGAGTGATACAAAGGTGATAGGAAGTGAGTTCGTGAGCTTGGAAGCTTGAAGCTTGGAGCTTCAATGGTGTCTCCCATGGCCGAACCAGTCACCACCGTACAGCCCCCATGTCCCCACACACGCGCAGCTCACTGCCGAGCAAGGGAGAGCAGTTCGCACTCCATCTTGTTGCATCTCTACCGATCAATGTGAGTTATTCCGCACCTCCTTGATATGTATTCAACTCGTTTATGCATGATTTTGATCCTGGGACTTGATTGAAACTCTACAATGGTATCTTGAGCCATTTGTGCATAAAACGTTTTTAGGGTTCTTGAGCAAAATTTGGGGCTTTTTGATTTAAGCATGATTTTGACAAATTGTTTGTTTAAGAATGTTTGTATATGAATAACTTAGAGTTATATGTAATCAATTTGAAGAAAAATTAATTGGATTGATTTTCCCCAATTTGCTTATTGTTGGCCAAAACTTTAATTTGGGTAAACTTGATTTTGAGCATGTTTAATGAAATTGGATGAATTAGAATGCTTAAATGTTGTTTAATTGATGATTGATTAGATCAATTTGATGAAAAAGTGTTTGGAACAATTTTCCCCAATTTGCTTGTGATGGCCGAAAATATGAACCCTAATATTGTCTTGGATTTTGATTTTTTGTTCATTGGATGACTTGCAAATCATTTGGGGATGTTGAATTTATTTTTAATTTGGTTCAATTGGATTGAATTTGATTTGGGCATAATTTCCCTCTTTGGCCGAGACACTTGAAGCATGAAATTGGGTTTGATTTTGATCAAATTATGTTGGACATGATTCATTGATGTTAAGCATGATTAATTGGACAAATTTGATGTTTTGGAAACTTTGATTTGGGTAATTAATAATGTTATACACTTTAGGTAATTTAATTGGGAAATTTGGAATTTTGGAATTAATTATTGGGCTTAAAATTGGATTTGGGCTTTTAAAGTTGTTATTGGGTTTATTGGACTTTGTTGTACAAAGTTGGTTTAGGCCAAAATTGGTTGGATCCAATTAGGCCCAAAACCGCTTCCAAAAGGCCCAAATGCGACTAATGAACCTTTAACGTTTAATTGGGCCTAATGGGCCTAAATTAATTTATGGGCTTATGGGGTAACTCCCGGATTGGATTTTGGTTATTCGGTTTGACCCGAGTTGACCAAAAGTCCACGCCTCAAGAAATTAATTAAAAGCCCATTGGACTTTAATTAAATTAATATTGGATATTAATCGGGCTTTGAGACCCGTAACGATTAAATTTGGAATTTAGTCGTAAAGGTTTATTTTATAAAGGTGTAATATTTAATTTAAGAATTAATTAAATGGATTTAATCATGTAATTTAATTTTAATTCGGGAATTCGTACTTTGAGTACTTGTTCGCAATACGAGTTTGACTCGAACAAAATCAAATCTTTGTTTGAACATTGGATGATCACTAATTATCAGATTAATTAATTTGATTAGATTGATTGATAACATGCTTGTATGAATACATGGTTGTGATGTTTGAATAATGTATATCGGATGGATATTAGTCGGGTGGGGCGATTTTGGAAATTGTAATAAATTTGATTTATTAATTGGACCTGCGTGTCCAGCCTTATCACCTCCTATTCTTGTATTCTCTTCTCACCTATTCCCCTCAATGTAAATGAGGTTTCTTTAGAAGTGTAGTGTAACGGGTAGAAGAAATATTTGTGCTAGCGGGAGAGAGAAAGTGAGAGATTTGATCTAGGATCATGTGTAAAATATCCATCCGCATATCATTATTATTTTATCATATGCGCTTTATTATGTGTTTAGAATGCATGTTTAAGGGTGTATGATGATGAGACCTTAACAAAGATAATAAATTGGTTGCCAATTTGCACACGAAAAGCCTCATCAAATATCATGCGTCTTTTCCTTCCATTGAGTGATTCTTGCTCAAGATCCTAGATTGGCATGGGTTGTTGGCCAAAGTCAAGCCCTTGTCCGTCGAAGATGTGTTTGAATCACGAGGCTTTGTTCCATATTGGTGTCTTGTCCAAGTTGTGGTTTGTTGGCCAAAGTCAAGACCATTTCTTGTCCAACGACATTGATTACGAAGCTTCCATGTCAATGGGTCCGCGCTTGACTGGGATCACTAGGTTTGTTGTGCCAAAGCCAAGGCCTAGTTGATTCAGAGGAAAAAGGTTAGGGTATACATTCGATGTATAGGCATATATAAGATATATGTTTGGGACTTGGATGTCCACCTACTGGATCTAGGAGTTGGATGAGATCCAATTGATCTTCGAGATCTACCTAGTTAATTATCATACAATTTGTTGGCCAAAGTCAAGATTGTGTGATATTTAACGGGATTCTAGCCCACTAGGAAACACGGTTTCCCGAGTACTCGACAGAGGGTTAGAGGCTCGCCGAAAAATAGTGGGAGGCAAGAATTGAATTTGCAATATTCGTTCAATTACTCGCCATACGCTCATTCAAATTATTTCGTCGTAATATTAAATGTTAGTTGGACTAATATTTAATTGTTGTTTTAATAAACAGTTGGACTGTATTATATTTGATTATATATAATTGGATTATATTAATCAATATATTTGAATTAATTAATTTCAGTTTACAGTTGATTTTATAATTGGATTATAGTAATCAATGTAATTGAGGTTAATTAATTGGATTATATATTGATTATATAGTTGGACTATTATAATCATTATAATAAATAGTACCACAAATCGTTGATTAAATAGTTGGACTATATAATCAAGATATAAAATGAAAGATTAATATTTAAGACATAATCCTGGGTGAAAATGTATTTAAACGACTTTAATTTTAAATTGGGAATAAATAATAGGTTACTTTATTTGATAAAATAACTTATTATACCTTAAGCCCAAAATTAAGCAAAATAAGTAGAGCATAAAATCTTTGGAAGATTTATGTGATGATGACTTTAATGCTTAATTTAATATACTTGTCATAAATCTAATTTTAGATTTAAGAAGTATTAAAATTGCAATTTATAATTCTTGGAGAATTAATTGACTATTCTAGAGGAGATAAAGTCAAAGTTTGCAATTGGGCATGTAGCACGAGGTGCACATCGTTTCGATATTCTAAAAACCCAAGGCTTGGCCTAAGGTTCCTAAAATATTGAAAAGATAATTGACATATACCAAAGTGACTACCATTTGGATATGGAAGACACGAAGGAATTAAAGAAAGGGCAAGGCTCTAACTTTAAAATAATTGTCAAAGTTATGTTCACTACTAGTATTGAAATTGGATTTTAAATACTTAGTGTGGTACATAAAATATATGTATTGATGTTCAGAATCCGCTATGAGCTGGATACTGACTTCAAGCCGAGATTTCTCTGCGAATCGGAAACGGGACGAAAGTCGCTGTTTCGACCGTAGATACCTAAGTTTAGGAACTACCCTTTGGGTATATACTTAAATTAGGACTGTTATAATGTAACTAGTTTGACTAGAGACATTATCTCTATATCAGTGTTTAATCCGTTGCGGATAAAACCTTTATATTATAGAACACTAAGTGTTTTATTATATAAAGATGATATTGAGATAAATACATTAGATGTAAATAACAGAATTTATATTTTGAATATAAATAAAATCTCAAACATATAAAATGACAAATAAATAGCTCAAATTGATTTGATCAATAGAGACTTATTTGTGGCATTGTTGTCTAGGACACAATTTAACGAGACTCGTATATCCACACTTTTGAAGAGTGGGTACTAGGACTGATTTGACTATTCAAATAAGGTCTGCGAATCTAGTTTATTAGGTAAAGTACCTAAAATACTATTTACTTGGTAATAGTAAAAGGGCCACCGATCTGTTAGCCCTATTCATGGTGAAGTAAGTGGGCCCATGTCTAGCTAGGCTAGATGTAGATATGAATATTTCGTGACCTTAACGGATGTGGCATCACGTTATGGTTATGTGTTTCTTTTGAAGAACACAAATCAGAAACTTTTAGAGTTTCGACACGAAATAGACAAACAGATCGGCTATAGTATTATACCGTCACGGTAAGACCGTAATGGAAAATACTTAAGCAATAAGTTTCTTATATACTTGAAAGAGTATAGTATTCTTTCAAATGAGGACTCCTCCCGGACACGTCAAAGTGACGGTGTGTCCGAACGGATTAACCGAATCATGTTACATGATAAGGCTAATCATGAGTCGCTCTGAGCTACCATTTCCTTCAACGGATAAGTTTTAACAGTGCAATAACTTATTTAGAATAAGGTTCCATATAAATCTTTTGACAGATGTCATATAGGATATGAACAGGGAAGAAACGAGGTTTCTCATTCTTGATAATTTGGGTATGCCAGGCATAACGTTTGGATGATACCAAACTAAGGACCCAAATTGGATAAGTGCCAATATAGGTTATCCTAAGGGAAACCATAAGTATAGTACTTATAAATCTCACATGAGAACAATGTGATTGTTGCTCACCATGCGGTTTTTTCTGAGAGGAATACCGATATGCAGTGGTCAGTGGGAGGATAGTGATACTCGATGAAAATCGGAGTAATACTGTTCAAGGCACAAGGTCCGTAATGGAACACAAATAGTTCATCAATGATGAATCTGTACCATTAATCTTCGAATACACAAGAACTGAGTAGATCGGATAGAGTCAGAAAACGACCTAGGGTATGGGTTTCTGATCTAACCTCATAAAGATGTCAATCTTATGAAGGTATATCCACCGACTACGTTTTGAGGAAGTGATACGAGGTATCGACTCCCTATTATGGCAAAGTGCCATGAATCCGAAATGGATTCCATGTATAACAACTATTGGATACTAGTTGTTGTACCACAAGGCATTGTGCCTATTGGTACATTAAACGTCTTCAAGGAAGACATACATGGAAGGCAACATACCAACGTACAAAGCTGGGCTTTTGACGGAAAGGTATCGTTATCAACATTGTGTTAATAACGGTTCACAACCTTTTACCTGTTGCCATGGTAAATCCATTTTGAAGATGCTTGTTGATAACTGCATATTTCATTTATGAAATGTGTCAGTTGCAGATCAAAATCGCTTTCCTGAAAAGGAAACCTTTTGGAGGATGCTTACAACATCCTGACGATTTTGTATAACCGACAAACAAGGTTTGCGGGTTATTCGATCCATGTTTGGATTGAAACAAGCATAAGGTTCTTGGAACTGACGTTTTGAAATAATCATAATGGTTTATGATTTGACTCAAAACGAAATAATTCTTGTGTATATAAGGAGGTTAGTGGGAGGGCACTGACAATGAAATTCCCATAAAGCAATTGATGAAAGCTTGGCTTTCATAGATATTCTTTCATAGAAATTCTCCGTAGAATTCTGGGGAGTAACAACCTTTATTCAAGGAATAAAGATCTACAGGGATAGATTTGGAGTTGTTAACACTCTCTGGAAATTGTACATTTAAAATGTACTTGTATGGTGTCTCATACGCTTCGAGCATATGGAGTCACAATCGGGTCAATCCAAGTGATAGTCACTGGATTGAAGATTAAGAACATCTGTTAGTATCTGAGAGAACTAAAGATGCTGTCTTAAATAATGGAGTAGGAGAACTTGAAGTGACTAGGATCACTGCTGCAAGTTTCCAAACCGTAAATACTAGTGTACTATAAAGTTTGAATAACGGGACAGTGAGCTGGAAATCTTCCGAGCAGATAACTGTTGCCGAATAAACAACAAATGCGGATTATTGCTGCACTGCTGCAGGCAGCAATAGAAGCCATTTGGATCGAAAATAAATCTAATTAGATTAGATATAATTCTTTTAGCAGCTGAGCTAGGCGTCAGCACAGGCTAAGGAATTAAAGGTCTCATCGACGATCCAGATATATACTTCTATATCATCTGATTCGTTCGGATCATACATCGTGGCGATGTGATGATCGTGTAAATCGCGTCAGACGATAATTAAGCAAATCCGCTGACGAAAACCTTTCCTCAGCAATTTGAGCGAACCGTACATAGTTCGGGTGTGGGACACTTGAGTGACTGGCTATGTGCCAAGTGGGAGATTGTTGGACAAAATGACCCATAGCGTCACTATTTGCACAGATCATTGTGTTGTTGTAGCAAATTAACTATGTGACAAGGAAATTGCACTCTCATCATTTGTGATTAGATCACCATAGATATATAAATGAAGAGAGGTCCCTATGATTAGTTCCTGGATTGAGAATGATATGAGACAGTATCAGTCCCCGAAGGATTAATCATTAAATATCCCTAGCCGGAGTATTATCGAGACTGGACATCGATAATGCGGAATAGGCTAGTATTGCACTTGTGTGCGTTGTGAGGGCACACAGCATAGTTCTCATATATATAAGTATTGGATACTTATGCAAGTGCGATAGGAGGTTGTGTTTCACCGATGGTACGGGAAACAGCTTCGCTCTGGATAGACCCTTCGGAATCCCATTGGTATTATGACTATGTGTCTATGGGAGGCCGAAATCAAGGTAGGTGTGTAAAGTCTTAACCTGAGACTTACATCGCTAATACTTACGATAATCGATAGACTTTGGTCTTGGTGGTACAGGGCTTTAACCGGTTCTGCGTACACCACTTCTGGGTTTATCAGAGAGTCGTAGTGTATTGGGTGTGATGTCAAGACGGAAGTATCACTTCATCAGTCATAGTGGAGATGATGTCACGCAGGATACGGTATTAGTGCTCTTAAGTGTTGCGCAACCATCGGGATATTATGACTAGGTCATGCATATCCGATTATAGACTAGTTACCAGACATCCGACATGTGCTTCGGACGGGGCAGACACTTATCCAGCCCCAGCCCTAGCACGTGACTATCCGATACTGGGCCGATATGCACAATACTACGGTATACTACGCTTGATACAGATCTATATATATTCCTGTAAGAATATTTCTGGAGAATTGGGTAGGCATGGCGCTTTGCTAGAAGCCAACCTTGTCTTGTAAATCGGTATAAACGTAGTACGAGGTACTTACGTGTTCGGATAGTCCGACGACCGTATTTACTGCCAACATATCCGGAGATCTCATGGGTCGTTCCTGAAGATTCACCGATGACGTATGACTCGCACTTTAATTAATCTGGGATTAATTCGATGAGAGAGAAAATTAATCTGGGATTAATTACGGAGATATTTTATCTGGGATAAAATATAAATTAAAGAGAGAGAACGATTAATTTGGAATTAATCGTAAATTAATATATTCGATATATTATAACGAAATTAGATTTCGACGCGGAATTGAAATTAGATTTTAATTCGGGCGAACGAATTAATTTAGAATTAATTCGTTAGCGACGTGAATAGTGAATTCGCTAGGCGTAATCATTTAATTACGACGCAACGGAAAATTCGTTAATTTGGAATTAGCGAACCCAGCCCGGGATTGTTTGCGAGCGCATTCGCATTTCGAATTCGAGTGCGGCACGCAAGTCAAATCAAGCGTCAAATCGCAAGTCACATCAAGCGTCAAATCACATGTCACTTTGAGTGATGTGACATTTGAGTGATTGATGTGAGTTGATGTGAGATGAAAGAAGCATTAAATGCTTTGCTTTTTGAAATTGAAAATGGTAAATGACTTATTAATTTTTGAAAATATAAATAAACCTTTTACATTTTTTCTTTTTCTAATTCTTCTCTCTCTCTCTTTACGATTTCTTGTGAAAACCCTTTTCCTCTCTTTTCTTCTTCTTCTCCTTCACGGTTTGGACCGTTTCATCTTCTCAATTTCTGGTTTGACCGAAAAAAGCGAAGCAAGGAAGAAGACTTAGTGCTAGCACACCATGAGTGATACAAAGGTGATAGGGAAGTGAGTTCGTGAGCTTGGAAGCTTGAAGCTTGGAGCTTCAATGGTGTCTCCCATGGCCGAACCAGTCACCACCGTGCAGCCCCATGTCGACCACCACACGCGCAGCTCACTGCCGAGCAAGGGAGAGCAGTTCGCACTCCATCTTTGTTGCATCTCTACCGATCAATGTGAGTTATTCCGCACCTCCTTTGATATGTATTCAACTCGTTTATGCATGATTTATGATCCTTGGGACTTGATTGAAACTCTACAATATCCACAGTTAGACCCGGCTGGCGGTTCGGTTCCGGTTCGGAATCGAACCAAACTGGCCGGTTTTCGGTTCCACACTTAAGTGGAATCGGAACCTTGAACCGAACCGGAACCGACCGGTTCGATTCCGGTTCCGGTTCCGATTTGGTTCCAAACCTTTTTTTTAATTTTTAAAATTAATTAAAATAAATGAGATTAATTTTATAAATAAATAAAATTATTACATTGAAGAGCTTGAGCTTAAATTTTTAAAAATTTAAGTTGCCTACATATCCTCCAAGAGTGAGAGGAATCAAGGCTCACGTAGTTCCATTACAATTTTAAGACATATCCCCTTTGTAAATTACAATTTTACAATTATCAATCATCATTATCAGTTGATCCTTTGGCTTCGATTCCGCTTGCACTTGTTGTTGCACTTGCAGATGCATTATCGAACAAATCTTCAAAATCATCTGGGGCATCTTCTTGTTGTCTTAGATCAGCTCGACTCCAATCATCCACACAAGCTGTTGCTTCTAGAGTGCTTGGATGTAATGAACAAATCTTTAAAAAAAATTTGCATATTTGGCTAGCCGTTGGGGAGGGTTCCTATTGGAACCCTACGGTTCCAACAGGAATTGTCGGAACCAGTGGAACCGTACGGTTTCACCGGTTCCGACCGGTTGGAGTTGGGGTCGAACCCCAACCGAATCGGTCGGCCACGGTTCCGGTTCCGGAACCGGAACCGGAACCGATTGGAACCGGAATCTTCCAGTTCCAACCGGTTCGGTTCCGGTTCCGAACCGGAACCGTGGCCGGGTCTATCCACAGTGGTATCTCAAGTTAAAGGAGATAATATGTTATTCGACTCGTAAAGATTCCTATTGACGTTGGTGTACCATCTATCAGGAATCTTTGAATGAGTCGTTCAGTATTTATCTAATAAATACCTACTTGTCTATATAAGTCTCCCAAGACTCATGGTTTACTGAGACAAACCATTAGAATAATTATAATATACGACACGTACCGGTCTCAATGGTTTTCTAACTGACTAAGTATGTAAACCTTGACTAGGAACAATTTTAGGAATGAATTATATTGTGACATTTCTCAGTAACGATTGCGGCGCTTTTGCAATTATGTCACAACTATTCATTCTAAGGTCTTTTACGACTTTACCATATATAAGATTATATTGATGAAAATTACTTAATTTTATTCATAATAAAATAAAATGTACATCGTATTTACAATAAATAATACAAAATTTGGCGCGCCGAGCACCAACTCTAACAAACATAAATCAAATTCCTACGAAAACTAGGAATGAATAACTCATTATCCAAATTTAAATAACTATTATTTAAAAAACATAGACTGGAAACTCCCACTACTTTTTATGAAACGACATCCCATGTACCGACCCTCATGGTGTAGTCACCTTCAGCAAGGTCCCTCCATGAATCAATCAGCTGCAAACATGGTTAGTGGCTTCAGAATCAACAATTCATACAGACTTATCATCCTCACTAATAGAGATTCGATAACAAGTAAATCGTATTTATCTGTAGCCTTCTTCTCTTTCAGCTCAGCAAGGTATTTATGACAGTTCATTTTTCGATGTCTTTCTTTATTGCAGTGGAAAAATTTTCCCTTAGGCTTGGCACCTTTAGAGCTTTTCTTCTTCTTCTTCTTCATCGGCTTTGCCTTAGTCTTCCCAATGCCTTGCTTTTTATTCTTTGCAGATTTATAAGATTCGGTAATATTTGCCTCAGCACTGGGCTTACGAGGATCCACGAGCATGGACTCGTAATAGGTGAGCTCAATGAGCAGCTGGGTCAAAGTAAAAGACAGCTTGTTCATAACATAGTTGCTTTGAAATTGCAGGAAATTCTTTAGAAGAGTTTTCATAATCATGGTCACCTGGCTTAGTTTGTCAATACAAGCTCCATGGATTTTGGCAGTATTGAGATAAGTCATCATCCTCAAGACGTGCTCTCAGACTAATGTCTCTTCCTTCATCCTTTTAGTCATCGCTGAGACCATGGAAGGCTACCCAAACATGCCCTATAGTGACTCTATCATTTGAGATGTTGTAGTCATAGGTTAATGTTTTGCAGCAAGAACCTTAGACATCCCTACTAGCAAGTAGCAGCGGGCTTTCTCATTTTTGGTAGGCATCGCTAAAACTTGGCCAGCGTTGCTGGCCAACTCGAGAGGACACTCCTCTGTCAGGACAAACTTTAGGTCTTCACAGACCAGGATAGCGTTCATGTTACTTTTCCATTTGATATAATTTTCTCCCGTTAATTTATCATTAGAGAGAATGACAATAAATGGAGAAACCATGGCTGAAATAAATAAAGTAAACATGCATTAACCATGAATAATGAATTAGAAACCTAAGAGAATTAATATGCCACAGAAATCTATCATCCCACAAATAAGTGTCGCTGTAGGGTAGGTCAAGTATTTGCATGATAGATCAAGATAATCTCAATTGATTAATATATACGGGAATGACTCTTATTCCTATATTAACCAACCAGCGTTTAATTTGATCAAGGAATTTCGATTAATATTTAATCATTCCTTTGTGAGTGTGACCCTTTATTTCGAACCCTTGGACTTAATTAGTGAAGTACCGCCGTAAGGTAGGTTTGTTCACCAGATACATATAGAGTCTTTATCTCTCGGAATCCAAACTTGATATTAACCTAAAATGGACACCATCTGTAGGGGGATGAAAATAAAGTTGTAACATCCCCAAATCCGGGAGATATTACCGGCAGGGGATAAACCGTACTAACCCTATAACTCCTGACTCTCTGACAACTCCTAACCTCATTCTATATACAATCTCATGCATGAGGCCAAAGCCCAACTCACCAAAATGAAAAAAATATAACTCACTACTCATTATTATACTCTTAAAACAAATGCAATCTACAACTTAGTTGAGAACACTTATATTTATAACAATGACTGATACAAGCTATTAACTAATGCATGACTTTACTATACTCTTGACTGACTTGAACCGATGGACTCCAACCCTAGTGACTGCATCAGTATCCGTCTTCCCGAGCTCGTCCTCCGAGAACACCTGAAAAATAAGGAAACTGGGAGTGGAGGGGTTAGATCGTTGTATGATCTAAGTGAGTGGACGAAAAACTAAAATACTGATATAATATCATTTGGTTATAAACCAAAGTTTCATAAATAACTTATATGAAAACTTTTTTCTGAAAACTTGTTTGAAATCTCTTTTATAAGACTTCTCTTTCTAAAGTCTGCTTTCTAAAACCCCTTCTAAAATCTGCTCTTTGAAAACTATTTTCTGAAAATCTGCTATCTGGAAACTTTTTTTCTGAAAACCTGATATGTGTCTGGAAGACTTGACGTATGGGGGCGTTACGTATCGCCGTCCCCTCATACGCCTAACTAGAGCCAGGAATGTAAAACCATGACTTTGGGGCGTTATGTATCGCTGTCCCTAAAGCACGCCACTCATGTCCCTGAAACTGGTGATCTTGGGGTGTTACGTATTGTTGTCCCCCAAGCCACTGAACTAAAACTGGGGGTGCGGATCTATGCTACCCTCCAAGCTCTGAAATTAGGATCTAGGGGCATCTGTCATCCCTAGTCCTGAACTAGGATCTGGGGGCGTTACATATCGACGTCCCCCCAGTCCTCTACATGTGCACATGTTCTTTGTCCGTCAATTCCGTGTCTATAATAGTTACATACTGAGGTGGGTTTTTCCCCCATGCCTCGAAAAGTCATAAATCGCAAGCTTTTAAAATTGATTTTCTAAAACATTTCTTAAAAACATACTCTTTCATGAATAATTATGATCAAAATCGGCTAACGCCCTAAATGCGTCAAAATAAGTCTTACATGAAAAATTACATAATGAAAATCAGTTTTAAAGGATAGTGTCCTCTCACTGTTTTTTGGAATTTGGCTGGCACTGAATCCCCTCATCGAAGAAGATTGTGGTTCCTGTGGATAATCTACGATCAGAAACTTAATTAGTATGTTCGTAGTAAAATGAGCTTCGAAACTTAGCTAAGTTTATTAATACATCGATATGTTTTATCTACAAGGCTTATTATGCTTGTGTCTTGACGTAAAGTACGTATACGAACTAATTCGAGACCTATAAGGTGACCTCTAACATATATGGGTGGAACTGGGATGATTTAAAATCGATTAGGGAATAATTTATGCCACACGTCGCGACGTAAATCCTTGCGCGTCGCGACGCGCAACGTCTAGAGGAGTGCAACAATTTTTCTCTTGCGTGTCGCGACGCAAAGCTCTTCAGCGTCGCTACACGATCTGGTTTTCCAGGATTTTGTTTTGCTTCTCCAAGTTCATCCAATGCACAAAACATCAAATTACACTTCATACTAACACTTCCATACTGATGAGTGGTATTTATATCACTATTTCCCACTCATTTAACTTAATATTTTGTATAGTCTCTTGAGTTTTGTGAACGTTTTGATGTGTTTTATTGTTATTTTGCAGATAAATAAAGTTTGGACAGCACTGGAGGCAATTTGGGGAAAAAACCAGACAAAAATGCGTCAACATGGATATTTTAGTCTTTTGCGCGTCGCGACAGTCAGGCATTGCGCGCCGCGACGCCCAGCGTGAGTCGAATCTGCTAACGTGCGCCAGGTCAACGGTCAACAATTTGAGAAGTTTTGACTTTGCTAAAATGCGTTGTGCCACGTGTCACCATCACATCTCATCTGCTAACATGCGGCGTGCCACGTGTCATCATCATATGCTGCCGACACTCAGACTTGACACGTGTCGCCTCGTCATCAGCCACATCATCGGTCAACAAGTCAACCTTACCACGCGTCGTGCCACATCATCGTCCACGTCAGCAGGTCAACCGAGTCAATGTGCCACGTCAGCCTAAGCCAATCAGAACGTGACACGTGTCGCCACGTGTCGCAATCCTATTGTGCCGACAATTGATCTCAGCCGCCTCGCCACGTCATCGACACCTCAGTGCCACGTCAGCATGACGTCATCAATGACGTCATCACAATAATTGAGAGTTAGCCGCCATGACACGTGTCGCTTTAAACAGTCAGCCGCCTTACCATGTGTCGTCTCCTCAGCAGGCCACGTCGACAAAAAAGTAAGCGTCGCGACGCTGAAGGCTTTGGCGTCGCGACGCTGTGAATAGTAAATTTTTGCCTATAAATTCAGCGCGAAATTTCAGATTTCAAGACACCTCTCTCTCTCTTGATTTCTCTCTAAAGAGAGAGTTTCTCTCTCTAGAATTTTTTATTTATTTTTTTTAGTTTTTTTTTAATTTTAGTTTTGTAAATAATTTTAATTACTTTTTGTAATAATAGTAATTTAATTTTTACTTTTTACTTTTTACAGTTTTTACTATTCACCATGATGATGTAACTACCCCAGCTAGGGTGAAAGGTAATTCTTTTACTGTTACTATTTAGATTAATCTCCCTTAAAAATAATATATTCACTATTTAAAATATTGACTTAATAAGGGATACCGCTATACTGGTCGGTTGGTAAATTTATTTTTTGTTCCGCCTTAATGGCTGGTTGGACTTAATTTGACTTAATCAGGATACCGCCAGATTGGTCGGTTGGTAAATTTATCACAAGTTTATATATTATTTTACGGGAGATATCTAAATTAGTAGTAGTAAAAGTAATTCCTTTTACCTTAGCATTTTATTTTATTGTAATTATTTTTCAGCTTTTTACTTTATGTCTTTTACTTTTATGAATTTACTAGTCCTAATTATGTGTTAGTTTTCTGAGGTTGTGATGACTTTTAATATCACCGGTTTATAAGGGATTATTTTATAGTTGGGTAATTTAAAGGTTTATTTATTAAGTCCTAAGCTTAATGCTTCTTGTTGTCTGATCACCAATAAGATTGATACGGTAAATCTAAAATGAACTAGACATAGGGATTTTAGATTTCAGCCTTAGACTTAATAGCTCACGATCTTCCTTGAGGATAGATAACCCTTTAATAGATTTCCTTACAGGATAGGAATATACCTGTCAGGCGGGGGGGTAGCCATAATTGGAACTTAATCTTAATGAATCCAGATAATTTGGTTGACATAGACATATGGTTCAATTGGGTTAAACTGGGTATTTGTGTCTGACCATCGGAAGAGGCTTTTACATAATTTAGTGTTCCAGGTTAGTAAACTGATTTATTACACAAACATAAAATAATCACTTCATCTTTAAAATGATATTAAAAGAAATCACAACCTTAGATATTTGTGTCTTTTATTTTCTTTAGTATTTTTTTTTATTTATTTATTTAGCAAATCTTTAATCAACCAAATCAATCAAGCAATCAATTCTATTCTCCCTTTAATTAGATATTTGTAAATAAATAGATTCAATAATTAATAACAACAGTAGGAATTAAGTCCTCGTGGGATCGATATTTTTATACTACTTGAACGATACGTGCACTTGCGTTATACGTGTGTGTTTACGCCGGTCAAGTTTTTGGCGCCGTTGCCGGGGACTTATTTTTATTGAGTTGTTAATTTTGAAGCTATCTAATTTACTTGTATCTAATTTTCTTTTTTTTATCTGTAATTTTTATTTCTTTCTTTTGATTTCAGGTGACTTAAAAATGGAACATTACTGGGAGATTGAAAGATTACGGCTTTACAAGAAGATACACCTCACATCCGGGAGCAACAGTCCGGTTTTATGAGACCTGTTGTCGAGCCCAATGATTATCACTGGATGCCAGAACCAAATAATACTACATTTGCTCAACAGAACTCAATGTGGAGATGTGACATATGTAATGGTAACCACCCAAGCGATTATTGCGAATACAACTACCATCCAGGGTGGCAGAACTATCAAGATCTTTCATGGTATGACGAGCCATCACATTTCAGAGAGCCACATTTTTCATCTTATCCACCATCTACATTCGATCCTCATCAACAACCAGAACCATCAGAGGAAGATCAGTGGATTCACATGTTCAAAGAACAGACAGCTCAATTTGATGCACAATTTCAGAGTCAAGCAGAATCCATACATAGAATGACAGATCAGATCAGACAATTAACAGAAAACCAGAACTATATACCTCAAGAACCAATTTCAGATGACACTGATGAAGCCTTTGAGTACCAATCATTTCAGAATGACATTTCAACAGAGGAGGAGGCTGAGCAGTATCAACAACCAGAGGTATCAGTTCAGGAGCCCGAACCGGCAAAGTCTCGATTTGATTTTTATTATTCAGATTCTGACGAGGATGAAGCTGAAACATTTGTACCAACTGCATCAAAAATTGAGGATGGAATTCTGTATCCTCAAAATGAAGATCTTGGAGCATGCTTTACCAAAATGTTTGAAGAAGATCTACTCGAGCCAATCAATTCACCCGAATCAGAGGATGAAAACCTAATGTCTGACTCATCTTTTCATCCTCAGGTGGAGCAGCAAGAAACAGAGCAAATGGAGGAGCAATTGTCTGACATTAATAAAAATCTAGAGCATTCAGGAAAAACATCGCTGTTTTGGGGAGTACAAATCAAAGATATCAACCAGAAGCTTGACAGAATGGAACTCCTATTCAAAGTCAAGCATCATACGAGACCTCCTGATTTTATTTCTTTCTTTTCAGGAACCACTGGAGCAACAAAAGTCAAAAAGGTGGCACGAGCATTGAATGAGACAAAATTATTTCTGCCATTTTACCGTTGGAAGAGACCCTTCAAAAGCAACGCTCACGGGATTGTCTTTAATCGGACATCCAAAACGACATTGAAACCTCCTTAACAGATGAATTTCAGTCACGTCTGGCTGAAGACGAAAAATTTAGCGCTAGCAGGGAGGCAACCCATGCAATTTGTTGTAATTTATTTTTCATATTTTGTGTGAACTTTTTAATTTTGTGTGTTAGTTTTGCAGGAAAAATTAAAAAACGGAATTTTTCAGAACAAAAGAGGCCAGTACAAGCGGGATTTTCAAAATAAAAATTTGACAAAATCACGAAGATACAAAGTTGATCCAGGAGACAGCCAAGTAAGGAGACATCTTTTGAGACGCGACCCTATGGATTTATCCGTCGCAAGACATGGTTTGCCAAAAAAAAAAAAAAAAAAATCTCGAGTCAAAACCCTAAACCTAAAGAACTAGTGTCGCGACGCTAGGCAATTTTCAGCGTCGCGACTCTGACTCAAAATCACAGAACATAAGCAGAGGCGCCGCAGATCTCATTTTTACTTCTTCTTCTTCCTCAAACACCACCAACACCCACGACCAAACCAAACCTCCAAAGACCACCAGTCACCATTTTCTCTCAAATCAAACCACCGTGAACCACCAAGATCCATCAAGGCTCACTTAGATCCAGCCACACCAAACCACAACCGGAATTCCCACTTTCACCGAGCTACCAACCTCCACCATAGCCGAGAGCCATCGCCGAAATCGAGTGCCATCGTGACCAAGAGTCTTCACCAACTGAGATCCACGCCATGAGCAACCACCGCGAGCCACCCTTGCCGTGACCGAGTCGTTCCTCGCCGAGTCAAAGCCGATCTTCATCAACCACTTACGACCGAACAAAACCGAGAGCCATCGCCGAGATCCACCCAAATAGAGACCGAACTGACCACAACCGTAACCTTTACTGAGCCAAGAACAAACCGAAACCGAGCCATGTCCAGCCACCATCGCCGAGAGATCCACCAACCGAGACACCACTAGCTGCGAACCCACCACTGCCAAGCCAACTACGACCCATCAATCGCACCAACATCACCGAGAATCATCACAGTCACCACTCACCGAATCCACCAAGCCACTGCCGTGTCTCTCCATCACCGAGCCGGCCGACCAGAAACCCAATCCAAAACCAACAGAGCCGAGAGAACCCACCACTGCCAAAATCAGAATTTGAGATTAACGGTAATAATTTGATAAAATTTGATTTGGTAATTGGTAAATTGATTTGGTAATTAGGATTGAATTGTGGTGTTTTGATTTGGAATTTTGAATTGCGAAGTGTTGGATTGTGGATTATTTGATTCGTAGTAATTGGGGGCGAAGTGCGGTGACAGATTAATTTGGAGTGTTTGCGGTGATTTTTGTTGTTTTGTGTTGTTGAGGATTTGAGGAAAAACAGAGGAGATTCTGTCAAAATTTCGAAAGAGAAATGCCACCGAAGAGATCCAGAGCTTCAACATCTGCTGAACCCAGTTTTGACACTACAAATTTGTCTCAGCGGCTGTAGAACAGCGCTATGAGAGGGGACTGACTAAGAAGGTCGGGATCATTGAGAGAGGATTTGAGATTCCATTTGGGATGTTTCCAGATATTGATAGAATGATCACCGACCGGCACTGGGAGAAGCTATGTACCAACCCAACCCAGCGAGAATTTCACTGGTAAGAGAGTTTTACGCGAATGCCGCAGAGCATGTCGATTTTCACACCATGGTGAGAGGGAAGCAGATTGCTTTTGATTCGGTGACAATCAACAAGTTCTATGGGATCCCTGAGATAGAAGTAGATGAGTATACAGAGTTGAGAAGTGGGATTGTGATTTCGCAGCTAACCGAGGAGTTGTGTATCCCCAATGCTACATTGGAAATGAGCAGCAGTGGGGAATACATGAAGATGAGTTCCAGATTTCTGAGACCAGATGCGAGGGTGTGGTTCCACTTCATTACGAGATCTCTTATACCAGGGACTCATATTACTTTTGTCACCCGGGAGAGGATGACTTTATTGTACTGCTTAATGAGAGGGTTGTCGATTGATGTGGGAGCTCTGATTTCTCGACATATTGCTTGGGCTGCTACCCAAGCGCTGGCTGGACTATACTACCCCTATTTGATCACTTCTATATGCACTCTGGGTATGGTTTCGGTTGAGCCTCAAGAGGAGCCCATGCAGCCAATGACAGCCCTGACTACCAGATTGATCCAGCAGCTCAGAGCAGAAAGACAGATACCCACCGGACCATCCTCATCAGCACCTGCAGCTGCTCCACAGCAGCCACCTGCTCAGCCACATAGAGGAGCACAGTCTCGTTCAGTTTCAGATAGATTTGATCGTTTGGAGAGGCGTGTTGATTTTCTCACTGATTACAACATTGCCATGGGACAGGCATTGCAGCATATGGCGAGAGACTTGCACATCACTGTTCCACAGTTTCCAGATCCACTTTCAGATAGCGACGAGGACGAGACTGACGCATAAACTCGGTACCATTGTTCCTACATTTTGTTTATATTTTGAACGCATTGGGGACAATGCTTAATTTAGGTTTGGGGGTGC
Source organism: Zanthoxylum bungeanum (assembly GCA_019454045.1). Lineage (NCBI taxonomy): Eukaryota > Viridiplantae > Streptophyta > Magnoliopsida > Sapindales > Rutaceae > Zanthoxylum > Zanthoxylum bungeanum. Next base: position 118,160 of record SKCR01030232.1, read on the forward strand.
AAAACTTTTGTGTTAATACTTTCCGTTAAAATTTTTCATTTATGCAACAAAATTCAGTTAGTTGTTTAGTACCTTATTTTTAGTTTGTGTGTTATTTTTATTTTTAGTCCAAAATTTTTCGAAAAATACAAAAAAATTGAAAATTTTTCAAAAATTACAAAAAAAATTTTGTTATTTTTCTGACTAAAAATGTGGAATTGGTAAGAGGTAGCCGAGTAAGGAATTTCCACTCCTGAGACGTATCTCAAACCTATTTCGAAATAAGTTAATTTTTGTTTATTTCATTTTTAATTATTTAATTTGTGAATTCTCCATAATACTGACTAAAATGGATTTTCATATTCTCAGTTTGCAGATATTATCAACATACATGGAAACATACAGATATGAGCTAAAATTGAAAAGTTTGTAATATTCAGTGCTCTAGTTTAATTGGAGGAAGCATCTCTAAAAAGTGATGGAGTAAAAAAAAAAACAAAAAAACAAAAAATAAAAAATAAAAAATCATCTAAGATCCGAGTTATTAAGTCTGTCAGGTTGTTTTAACACCTAGTGCCCTAAAACCAACTGGTTTGGGAGTCATTGGCCCAAAGCTCGCTACATGGATCAAAGATGCTGCAATATATATATATATATATATATATATATATCTGAAGTCTGAGTAATTAAGTCTGTAGGGGTGTCTTAACACCTGGTGCCCTAAAGCCAACTGGTTTGGGAGCCACCGACCCAACACTCGCTATATAGACAGAAGGTATTGTATATAAATAAAAATAGAGAAAAATCAAAGAAAAAATCAGAAAAATCAGAAAAATTACTCCATTGCTACAAAAAGGTGTGAAATCTGATAGAACTTTAGGACAAAAATATTACTCTCTTATCAACTGCACTTATGACTGTTGTGGGCAAAAATGAGTTGTTTAATATTTTGTTAGCTGTGTATATGGAGAATGGTAAAAATAATCGGAGAATTTACTTATTCAGTAATTTAGAAAGAAACAAAACAACTAGTAACTTGGAGTAGAATTTTCACCTTATTAGTCACTAACTTTCTTTATTCTCTTTTCGCTTGTCTTTTTGCTTTTGTTTGCATTAGTTTTAATACATTTTTACTTTTGTAAAATGTTTGTGGGTATCATTGCTGTAAACCCTCACGAGACTACAACTCGTCCACTAGGGACACCTAGGGGTTTAAAGGCTTGTTGCATATGCTAAATGCAATCGTAATCCCTACGAAAGTGGCTTAGTTAAATTTTATTATGTTATTCTATTTTGTATTTTGCTCGAGGACTAGCAAAATGTTAGGTTTGGGGGTGTGATGAGTGGTATTTATATCACTATTTCCCACTCATTTAACTTAATATTTTGTATAGTCTCTTGAGTTTTGTGAACGTTTTGATGTGTTTTATTGTTATTTTGCAGATAAATAAAGTTTGGACAGCACTGGAGGCAATTTGGGGCAAAACCAGACAAAAATGCGTCAACAGGGATATTTTAGTCTTTTGCGCGTCGCGACGCTCAGGCATTGCGCGCCGCGACGCCCAGCGTGAGCCGAATCTGCTAACGTGCGCCAGGTCAACGGTCAACAATTTGAGAAGTTTTGACTTTGCTAAAATACGACGTGCCACGTGTCACCATCACATCCCATCTGCTAACATGCGCCGTGCCACGTGTCATCATCATATGCTGCCGACACTCAGACTTGACACGTGTCGCCTCATCATCAGCCACATCATCGGTCAACAAGTCAACCTTACCACGCGTCGTGCCACATCATCGTCCACGTCAGCAGGTCAACCGAGTCAATGTGCCGCGTCAGCCTAAGCCAATCAGAACGTGACACGTGTCGCCACGTGTCGCAATCCTATTGTGCCGACAATTGATCTCAGCCGCCTCGCCACGTCATCGACACCTCAACGCCACGTCAGCATGACGTCATCACAATAATTGAGAGTTAGCCGCCATGACACGTGTCGCTTTAAACAGTCAGCCGCCTTACCACGTGTCGTCTCCTCAGCATGCCACGTCGACAAAAGTAAGCGTCGCGACGCTGAAGGCTTTGGCGTCGCGACGCTGGAATAGTAAATTTTTGCCTATAAATTCAGCGCGAAATTTCAGATTTCAAGACACCTCTCTCTCTCTTGATTTCTCTGTAAAAAGAGAGTTTCTCTCTCTAGAATTTTTTTATTTATTTTTTTTTAGTTTTTTTTAATTTTAGTTTTGTAAATAATTTTAATTACTTTTTGTAATAATAGTAATTTAATTTTTACTTTTTACTTTTTACAGTTTTTACTATTCACCATGATGATGTAACTACCCTAGCTAGGGTGAAAGGTAATTCTTTTACTGTTACTATTTAGATTAATCTCCCTTAAAAATAATATATTCACTATTTAAAATATTGACTTAATAAGGGATACCGCTATACTGGTCGGTTGGTAAATTTATTTTTTGTTCCGCCTTAATGGCTGGTTGGACTTAATTTGACTTAATCAGGATACCGCCAGATTGGTCGGTTGGTAAATTTATCACAAGTTTATATATTATTTTACGGGAGATATCTAAATTAGTAGTAGTAAAAGTAATTCCTTTTACCTTAGCATTTTATTTTATTGTAATTTATTTTTCAGCTTTTTACTTTATGTCTTTTACTTTTATGAATTTACTAGTCCTAATTATGTGTTAGTTTTCTGAGGTTGTGATGACTTTTAATATCACCGGTTTATAAGGGATTATTTTATAGTTGGGTAATTTAAAGGTTTATTTATTAAGTCCTAAGCTTAATGCTTCTTGTTGTCTGATCACCAATAAGATTGATACGGTAAATCTAAAATGAACTAGACATAGGGATTTTAGATTTCAGCCTTAGACTTAATAGCCCACGATCTTCCTTGAGGATATATAACCCTTTAATAGATTTCCTTACAGGATAGGAATATACCTGTCAGGCGGGGGTAGCCATAATTGGAACTTAATCTTAATGAATCCAGATAATTTGGTTGACATAGACATATGGTTCAATTGGGTTAAACTGGGTATTTGTGTCTGACCATCGGAAGAGGCTTTTACATAATTTAGTGTTCCAGGTTAGTAAACTGATTTATTACACAAACATAAAATAATCACTTCATCTTTAAAATGATATTAAAAGAAATCACAACCTTAGATATTTGTGTCTTTTATTTTCTTTAGTATTTTTTTTATTTATTTATTTAGCAAATCTTTAATCAACCAAATCAATCAAGCAATCAATTCTATTCTCCCTTTAATTAGATATTTGTAAATAAATAGATTCAATAATAATAACAACAGTATGAATTAAGTCCTCGTGGGATCGATATTTTTATACTACTTGAACGATACGTGCGCTTGCGTTATACGTGTGTGTTTACGCCGGTCACATACTAAAACGAATTCACAATACATCATATTACACTCAATTTCACATACACTAAACCACCAACTCATCAACAATCAACTTTTAATCTATCTCATACACTTCACAAAGTTATACCCAAAACTCCACAAGTTGGGATTTATCAACAATCCTATTGTCTTAATGCCAAAAATCATACTATCATCATCACAACCAAGCTCTCAACATAATACAAGTATTAACTCATCAAAACTCAAAATTTCACAATTTGGGTCATTGGTTTCTTACCTCTTTCTTTTGACTCTTCAAGCATTCCAATGAGGCCAATGCTCTTCCTTGCTTCATCTTTCTCATTTTTCTCTTTTCTTTCTTTTTCTCTCTTTTACTTCTCCTCCTTCTTTCCTTAATCTTCTTCTCTCCTTCACCTACGTTTCTTGCTTCCTCTTCTTCTCAATTGGGTATACATGAATAGTGTTTCATTTATATACTTGACATTTAAGAAAATAAGAAAAATATAGAATTTTCAAGAAACTTGTAGAATTTACTAGAATGCCATCAGGTACTATTCATCTGAAATTTTGATCTGTAATTTTAGCCCATTTCTGGTTTGAATTTAGAAAAATATTCAATTTGAAAGTTATAGGTCTCGATCTCATTTTTCTGATGATATAAAATTCATAAAAATCGGAGTTCTTATGAGAAATTTACGGTCCAAATACCATGGGCTGTCTGGAGTGAAACATCATACAATTCTGTATCGAAACTTCGAGGAATAACGATTGTTCCTAAGATCACTTCATGAGTGCATATGTGTTCAACATAATTTATATAATGAATATTTTTCCCAGAATGAAATGATAGTCAAGATTATTGGTCGAAGAGGTTACCGGTCGTTACAAAAGTCGTCTCAGTGCGCCTTTTTAATCTCACGTTTTCGGACTAACAACGGAGATCACAAGATATATTATCGTATATCCCTCTCCCACTCACTATTTTAAAAATAAGGTTTTTATTTTAAAATATCTAATATTTTAATTTACTAGTATCAATAAACTTATGGCGGCTAAAACATAACTCTTATTTACACTAGTGCACTATTAGTGATCTTGACAATTTTAACTCTTAAAATATCTTATATTTAATTTTATAAAGTAAATAATATAATTAAAGTATTTCAATTAAATTCACACTATTGATCAAATATTTAATTTGGTGGATTTAATAAGATCTCGGCACTTGTCAACAAGTGATAGCTCCAAGTGTCACTATAATAATTTAACAAATGGTCAAATTAAAATTTGCCAAAATAAACATCTAGATATTAAAATTTATTTACAAATGAATAAATATTTAATTTAAATACAAAATCAAATATTATGTAATTAATGTCAGTTTGACACTTGGCAAAATCAAATGATGCCGTGTGTAAAAATAAAAACTTCACACTTGTACAAATCAAAATTTGACACGTGTAAAGTTAATTAATATCTAGATATTATATTATAATATCAAATGTTATAATTGCAAATATCTCATTATGTCATGAATAAATTTATCAATCACTCAACTATCCGCAAATCACATTTACTGTGTTTTTAAAATCACCTCAGACATGGGTCTAAGACATCTCAGACATGACATCGTGTACCCTCTCCTGTATAGAACTTCATCTATGAGACATAAACGAGCGTTGCGATACTTCACCCTTTTCGCATCTTTTTTGTCATATAGTAGCTCCTCAAATTCCAGAAACTTCTTAATCGAGTATATCCAGATCAGTTTGACCTATGTTTCTTCTTCCATCACGTCAATATTGCCCACACTTTTCGCCCCGAGGATTTCCAAAGGTATATCCCGTGGAAATTTGGACTTGATTGATGATGCCAACCGAGCTAACGAATCTGCTTGATGGTTATTGTCCCAGCTTATTTGCTCGAATGTGACATTTTTTATCACTTCAAGTAACTTCTTCACCTTCCTGAGGTAAGCTGTCATATTGGGCTCCCTATCTTGGAACCAATCATTGAGTTGTTGAACAGCCAACTGAGAGTCACTCTTTACCACCACATCTCTCACCCCGACTGCATCACATAATCTCAACCCGGCCAAGATTGCCTCATACTTGACACACTTACAAAGTGATTCTTTACTCCCAAGTATAAAAGTGTTAAAGTAATCAAATAACCTGGTAAGTCTGGGGTCGATCACATGGAATAGATTTAGTAAAATAAAATAGTAATTTGAGTGAAAAAGATGAATTGTTTGAAGTGGTGGATAATTTTAAATTAAACTGTAATAATAAATTAGAATGATGGGGCTAGGAGATCCACTCTTAATATTTCAAATATAAAGAAATCTTGCTTTTTATAATATATAAATTGTCATGATTACCCAGTTAATTTATTAAATGGATTAATTATGCCAAAACATATAAAATCAGCCATAAAGGCGGTGATAACATCTGTATATAACAAGTCCAATTAGGTACTCAATTATGTCAAATAAATAAAACCAGCCATAAAAACGGTAATAAAGTTTGTCAATAATTAATCCAGATTTAAATTAAATATCAGTCTTCAGATCAAAATTCATATATTATAATATAAGTAAGATTAATTTATATTCTCATATTTAGAGTTTCACCATTTACCCCAGCAGGATGAAATTAGTTACTCATATTTGAATAAGAACTTACATAATTTTATTACTGAAAGTGAAAAATATTATAAGAAAAATAAAACACACAAGACACTTCTTCCAAATTCTTTAAGAGATAAAATGAAAGAAGCATAAAGAAAATGAGGGTGAGCACCTCTATTTATAATAGAAGTGTTCATTTGTCAATTATTAATTACAACTTTCTAAATCAAATACAAACAATAAACTTTTACTAATTTATTTATTCTTTTTTTTCATTTTTTTTTGTTGATTGTTTTGCAAATATTTATCATAGTCGAACCGAATGGAACCATTCGGTTCTAGCGATTCTACGGTTCCAATCGGAATCAAACAGTTCCAGTTGGAATCGTAGAAGCCCAACGACTAGTAGCCATTGGGCTGGCAATGAGCAACGACTCCCTGTCTTAAAAAAATCAATTATTTTTTTTTTGTAATTACTAAATTACTCTTAATAACATTAATAAAACGACTAGTTTTAGGAGCATTTTAGGTATCATAAAAATAATCCAAAAATGTATAAATATGAGTCATTTTTCATTTTTTCAACATACCAATTATCAATTCTCTCAATCTTTACAATTCTCTCACTCTCAATTCTCTCATCTACAATTTCTCATTCTCAATTCTCTCATTCTTTAATATTTCTTTAACAAAAAATTGACAAGCTCATCTGAAAACACCATGTCCAATGAGCCAACCTAATAGAGTGGCCCTAGCATCGGTACACGAAGAAGATAAATTAAGTCTCGATCCTCCGATATTTTCAAAATTCATTTTCGTTTGGTCGAGACTGAAAATGAAGGTCCAAGAGCAATATGCAACTATTGTATATACATCATGCCGCTGAAATTAGACTTGATATAACGCAAACTCAAATGGCCAGGTACGCATCATCTAGTAGAGGTACGAGTTCTTTACATTTATTTAAATATTCTGATGCTAAAAATAGAGAAGAATTTGCTAAATTTACTTGTATGACACATCTTTCTTTAAGTTTTGGTGAAAAAATTACTTTTACTAATTACATTCAGAATGCTTTAAATCCTGCTGCTTGTAGAATGACTAGAAATACAACAAAGTGTCAAATATTTAAATTATACAAAGATGGTAAAATTATTTTAAATGAAATATTTAAATATATTAAATGTTGTCTTTCTATTTGTTCTGATATTTGGAGTGACCATTGGCAAACACACTCATACATTGTTGTGACTTGTTATTGAATTGATGCATCATGGAACATGCAAAAATGACTTATTGCATTTAGAGTTTTTGATGAGCAACATACTGCACAAAATATTTATAGAATGATGAAAGTAATTTTTGATGAATTTGGTTTATTAGGTAAAATTTTAACAATTGATTTTGACAATGCATCTGCAAATACCGCATCAATTAGAGATTTAAAAGAAATATGCCAACCAAATTTGGGGGGTCGATTTTTTCATGTTCGTTGCACATGCTAAGTCCTTAGAGATAACATGACTAACAACTCGAAATTAGATAATTATTTATCTACCAATTTCGAGTTTTCTTCTTAAAGTTCAGTGAGTAAAAATTTTCAAGCATTTGACTGGTAGAACCGATATCAAAATATCTTTCCTGTATTATCAATTATTGTTAAAGAGGTGTTGGCAGCACCTGTTTCCACCATTGCGGTTGAGCAAGCCTTCAGCTTAGGAGGCAATATTTTGGAAGTGATAAGGTTTTCATTACATCCAATCACTTTAGAAGCAACAACATGTGTGGATGAGTGGACCCGAGCTGATATGAGGCAACAAGAAGATGCCCCCGATGACTTTGAAGACTTGTTCGACAATGCATCTGCAAGTGCAAGCGGAACGAGAGCTGAAGGATCAATATGCACTGATAATGATAATGATTGATCAATAAATAATTGTAATGGAGAACTATCTTTAAAATGTAATGAAACTACGTGAGTTTGATTCCTCTCACCCTGGAGGATACGTTGGTAACTTAAGTTTTTAAAAATTTAAGTTCAAGCTCTTTAAATTTATTTTTAATTTAATGTAATCTAAATTCAAATTCATAATTTTAAATAAATTTTTTAATCTCATTTTTTTTAAATCACTATAAAAGTTAAAAAAAAAATGCAGGGAACCGGAACCATTCGGTTCGGTTTCGGTTTCGGTTCCCGGTTCCACATAAGTGTGGAACCGAAAACCAGCTGGTTCGGTTCCGATTCGAAACTGAACCGGACCAGTGGTCACCTCTAGTTTCTGCGACCAATAATTCCTTACTAGTGTAGTATACTGGCTTCTAAACCATATTTATTTCTTGTACTAGCACTGAACTAATTGCATGACGTGAGACGACTAAGTACAAATCAAATGATAAACACATGATATATAGTTTACGATGTCCAATGTACCATTTTGAGATGTTATCATATATTTGTGAAGAACCATACATGTACAGTTGTACATATATATGAAATTATAAGAACTAATTACTTCTATATCTTTTATTTTATTTAATCATTTCAACTTATGTATAATTTTGTTAAGAGAGGAAGAGTATGAGAACATAATAATTTTATTATGATATACACCATAATCTCAATCTAAAATTTATGAATATTTTGTAAGTTAAAAAATATTAATATTTACTAGGGGTGGGAATTTTGAGTTCAGTTCAATTTTTGTTAAATTTAGAATTGAATTTGGTTCGATTTAAAAACCGTTCGGACTTTGGATTTGGAACTATTCGATTCGATATGGTTCAGTTAATTCGGTTTGATTGGATTCAAACTAAACGGTTGTCCCACTCCTTCTCTAGATTCACCCATATTTTTGAAAATCCCACATGAAGAGTTCTCCAACTCTAGTTAGAATGAGATCTTGAAACTAACCACACTAGTTTTGTCTTTAGAGGACAAACTAGGAGTGTGCATTAATCGGTTTTTACCGATTAACCGAACCGTTCCGACCCATTTTTTTATAATGGTTCGGTTATTATGATTAAATCGGTTTTTTTTGTTAAGATTTTTATTTTTTTTCGGTTTTTTGGTTCGGTTATGGTTATGAGATTTGTATAATTGAACCGACCGATTAACTGATTACAAATCATAATTTGACTTTATATATATTTTTAATTAAAATGAAATTAAAATTTTTACCTTCTGTCTCTTCTAAGTATAGTTGTAAACTATTTTTGATGAATTTAAATTTATCTTCTATTGTTAAACACATATATGTTTGTCTTTTTGATGAATTTAAATTTGTATTAATGTGTTAATGTGAATTATTATTTGTAGAGATTCTGGACTGGTTAATAACCGAATTAACCAAAACCGATCGAAAAATAATAGTTAAGTTGGTTAATGGTTATGTGTCATTATATAGTTAAATCGGCTACATATTTACTTAACCAAATAATTTCGATTCGGTTAAAAAATCAAGGATTAATCGACCGAACCGACAACAAACCAAATCTAGCACTATAATAATTTATTTTGCATACAGGGTGATAGAAAGATTCTTAAATTTAACTACACTCAGCTTTGTCATAAATTCCAAAAGATTACTCTCCTTTTCCATATACTTTCTGGTACGCTTCTCTCTCTCATACTTGTCTTCTTTTTTTTTTTCTTTTTTTTCTCTCTCCATCTTTTAGGGTTTTATTGATTTGGGGATTTTTTGTTTTTTTCTTTTGTTGTGATTAGGGTTAGGGCTAGGGTTTTTGTTACAAGATGCAGCAGCAACCTCAAATGATTCCTGTCATGCCTTCATTTCCACCCACTAACATCACCACCGAGCAGATTCAAAAGGTATAATCTCTTCTCTCTTTCTTTGTTTATTTGCTTCTCACAAAATACATATGGGGTGATACTGTTGAGTTGTCGAATTGGATTGCTATTGATGATTTGTTTGAAGTGATGGTCTTGTTAAAGATGACTCATTATTTGGGAAAGTGGGTGCTCTGAACTTGTTGCTGTGGTAAATGTAGATATTAAATAGACTTTAACAGAAATTATAAGTGAATAATGATTTGGGTTTAGAAGAATGTCTGGTAATTTGATTTTGCTGGTGAATTTCCTTTTTGCGAGAGATAAGTGTTTTTCTGCAAATAACATTTCCTTATGGACTTTCCTGGATTTTGGTTGTGCTCATGGTGAATAAAAAAGTGAAAATGAAATATTTGGAGGGTCAGTGTCGAGTTTAAAGATTAATGATATAAGTGACTGTTTTGTCTAGATGACCAACTTGGTGCAAGCTGTTGTTGAAGGAAAGGAATTTAATTAATGTTTTTGGTAGAGTATTTAATGTAAGTCACATTGTTGATTGTTATTGTCGTATTTGTCTAGAACACGGGTGTATTCCCTTTTGTCATGTAGTTATGTGTGCCGTACATGGTGTCTAGTGATGAATGGGTACTATTTACTACGGGATAAACATTAAATGTATTTGCACTTTTTTTTACCCTGCCGGTGGTGTATAATTTTCCTGTAAAATGCTTTCGACTTTTTGGGTGGATCAATGTCACAAATTTAGAAGTCCAGGAAAGCTCCAAAATCTGTTTGGAGGCAGGCTGTTACAGCAGCAATCGATGACATAGATTCTGTCATTAAAGGTCATCAAGGATGATTCCTGAAGTGGGGCAGGTGGCCTTCTGTGATTTCACAGCCAGAGTGTTGTTAAAGGCGCAAGGCGCACTAAGGCGCAAAGGGTCCTGGGGCCTAGGCGCACGCCTCAAGGCGCAAGGCGCGCGCCTGATGAAAGTGAGGCGCAAATTGTAAAAAAAAAATATATAAGTATTTAGTCAACTAAAATAAAGAGAAATCAGTGAAAATATATAAAAAATAATTATAATAATACAAATACTGATAATACAAATTAATTTGTTATGTCAAAATTTAAAATCAACTCCAAAACATATCTTAATTTATTATATAAATGTTATACAACTTGATTTCGGGTTGGGTGAGTCAATTTGGATTGAGATTTTCTCACACATTTATGAGGCGTGCCTAGGCGCACCTAGGCGCATCTAAAAGGCGTGTGCCTTTGTGCCTAGGCGCGCGCCTGATGAAGGTTGCCTGGCCTGACCCTTCATGAGGCGCAGTGGTCTGAGCCTGAGCCTGAGGCGCGCCTTTAACAATATGAGCCAGAGGTGACTCAATCTGCTATAAACTTTGTGGTGGTGTAGCATGTGCATGATTGTAGATCTCAGAATATCATTATATGGACAGATATTATCCTGCTCACAGCATCTCATTAGAAAATGAGAGAAATGAAGAGAATTATCCCGGAACACTTTTTAAATTCGTATCTTTTTGCTTAGTGGACCTTACCTTATGGGAAGTACCGCAATATACAATGCTATTGATGTTTACAGATATGGATTGGTTCACTACAACACCTATTGCAGAGTCAATGCTAGATGTGATAGGTGCAAAAGCTGTGGTCTATGCATTCAAGACCATTGCACGACAAATTTGGAAGATTTGTGGAAGCATTGCAAGTGTATAACAAAAAGTTCCTAAGGGGTGGCACACAAGTGTGGTTGTTTGATAATTGACACATAGATATGCAATCTGTTTTCTTGTAGTTGTAAATTTCCTGTTAAGCTATCAGATTTCATTTGGTAGTATCAAATCCTTCTTTGGAAACCCATATTGGGTTTTGGGGGGGGGGGGGGGGGGGGGGTGGGGGAGGGCGGGTGGGGGAGGGATGTTGAGTTTACCTTTATGAGCCTTCTAAGGTTTTTATTTTTATTTTTTTATTTTAATTATGGGAATGACATAGCATGTTAGCTGGTTCTTAGAAGGAAGTATGTATCTCTGATTTCATTTCCTTCCCCTTTTTCCACAATTTTATGTTGACTTTGCTGCAGTTTCACCAAAGTCTGTTCTCTTAATGTTTGATGCAGTACCTTGATGAGAACAAAAAGTTGGTTTTGGCAATTTTGGACAATCAAAATCTTGGAAAGCTTACAGAATGTGCCCAGTAAGTCACTTATCAATTCTCTTTTCTTCTCTCTCCCATCACCAAATCGAGAAGCAGTTGGATTGCTAGTTTTTTTTTTAGGGTTATTTACGTTTTACTACTAAAGTTATGATCAAATAACAATTGGGTACTATGAATATTAACATTTTACATTTTACTACTAAACTTATAAAAATTTAACATTTTACTACTTTTCCATCCAAACCGTCAGTTGACCGTCAGTTGACCTTTAAAAAGACTGTTTTATCCTCCAAATAAAATAAAAGTGAAAATTATAATTATACCCTTTAAAAAACATATCTAAATCTTATATATAACACTAAAAGAAATACAATCAACAATCACATTTATAAAAATACTTCAATCTCTAAATTATCCATATAACCAAATAAAATAAAGAATTTAATTTATCAAATAATTTAATAATTAAAATTCTCATAATAACCAAAATACTTTAAAGTATAACAATAAAAGAGATATACTAAAAAATCATTATTTCCAATATTAAGCCGTACGATTACCAACGTTGATTATAATATTTATAATTTATAATTATAATTTATAATAATCAATGTTTAAAAATACGGGGCGGCGCCTCGAGGCGGCCGGCCATTGAGGCGCGAGGCGGACCTCCTCGAGGCGGTGAGGCGGGCGCCTCGATCCGAAAATCGGAAAAATAATCCAAAATACATTCATTTATTCATAATTCATAGTATGTTCAAAAAACTATTGATAAGTAATCCAAAATACATTACTTTCTTCATAATTCATAGTATGTTCAAAAAATTATTGATAACTAATCCCTAAATAAGCTATCATTAGTGTCTAGCGGCATGAAGCTTGGGTCAAAATCTATGTCATCATCAAATGGGTCATTATCCAAAGAACCTCCTTCACTTGTATTGTCTTCATCCACTAATTGTGGAGCATTCCCTTTCCCTAACAAATAACATAAAGTCGTATTATTTTTTAATTTGATTATATAAATTGCATTAGCTTACTTTGGTCTATGCTCCTTTTTTGTGCAGGTGCTCTACTGCCACTCAGTTGTTCAATGGAACGACGACGTTTTGGAAGCCCAAAAAGTCGTCGTTTCATTTTAGAATTTTTTTTTTTTTAAAAAAATCCTCTGCTGGTGAGGCGGCCGCCTCAAGCCGCCTCATGCCGATTTGGCGTGAGGCGGCCTGAGGCGGCCGCCTCACGAGCAGAGAGGCGGGCGCCTCAGAAAAACCTCATAAGGCGGCCGCCTCGAGGCGCCTTCGCCGCGAGGCGGCGAGGCGGCGCCTCGAGGCGGGCGCCTCAACCGTTTTTTTAAACACTGATAATAATGTGTGTGTTAAGACTTTTTTATCCTTAGGTTGTCAATATGATGTCATGGTCAACTAACGGTCAACTAACGGTTTGGATGGAAAAGTAGTAAAATGTTAAATTTTTATAAGTTTAGTAGTAAAATGTAATATGTTAATATTCATAGTACCCAATTGTTATTTGATCATAACTTTAGTAGTGAAACGTAAATAACCCTTTTTTTTATTGTGCATGTGTGTATTTTGAGTTACAATCCCGACTCTCCAGCAGTTTTTAATTTTTAAGTTGTACTCGTGATAAATTTGAGATCATTTATTCATATTAAAGAATGATTCAAGATATATCACCTGGAAATCGTAAAATTCATAAAATATTCAATGTTAATGATGGACCTACGGTAAATCATTGTTTCTGTATATGACCCTGTATTTGTATGCTTTACAATTAAGTTAAATGTTGCGCAATATTTTGCCTATGCAGAGGTTACGGTCAGCAGTCCAGTGTCAAGGAACTGATTTGTCAGCTAATATCCCACTTATTCTTCTCTTTTGAAGTCTATATTATAAATTATTGGCATCATATAATTACTGATGCTATGAATTTAGGGGTGCTGTGCTGGTGTTAGGTGTCTGATCTTGTGTTTATTTTCAGCTATCCCTATGGGTCATTCATTGTAGTTAACCATTTCAAAGAGGGTGAATGATGTATATGGGAACTTGGTTTTTGAACTTTTGTATCAGATTATCCATCTTGTGGTTTCTTTTTGTTGTGGAGTTCTCTAATACTATTTTTTTTTTTTCTTAAATCTTTTTTTAGTGGGTCTAAGCAATACGAATTAGTTGAGGGCCCAAATGGGTTTGGGATCATTATGAAACTCATGATGTGAATATTATAATCCAAAAATAAGTCAGTTGTCGCTTACTGTCCGAATATATATTAATTTTCTTCGGCTTAAAGGTTTTACTAAATGATGTTGAATGATTGGAATTGTTTTTATATCCGCTTATGTGTTTGCTATCAATGTTGTGTACTTATAAAAGTTTGTTGATTCAGCTATCAAACTCTGCTTCAAAAGAATTTGATGTATTTAGCTGCAATTGCTGATGCACAACCACAAGCACCAACAATGCCTCCTCAGGTGCACAGTGAATTTGACTGCTCTTTTGCTAATTCATCCACTGTCATTCTTTTTACTCATCTGTGCGTTAACACTTGTAGGTGGCCCCACATCCTGCAATGCAAGCTGGTGGGTATTACATGCAACATCCTCAGGCGGCAGCAATGGCTCAGCAACCAGGAGTCTTCCCCCAAAAGATGCCATTACAATTCAATAACCCCCATCAACTACAGGATCCTCAACAGCAGCTACACCAACAACAAGCAGCCATGCAAGCACAAATGGGAATGAGACCTAGTGCTGCCAACAATGGCATGCATTCCGTTCACACTGAAAGCTCTCTTGGAGATGGCAGCAGCGGACGGCCCCCTTCTGCATCAGCCCCAAGTGACATACATGGTGGAAATAAGCAAGATGCTTCCAAGGCTGGGACTACTGGTGCTGATAGCCAGGGCAATTCAGCTGGTGGGCACGGTAGGGATGGAGAGTCGACAAAGTGACGTTGCCGTATGTTCTTGGATGCCTATGACTGTTTATATAGTAGATGCTTTTTACAGTAGTAATGTTCCCATGCTTTTTAATAGATGGAGCTTAGAATTGGAAGTTTTTGTTGCTCCATGTCTGACAAAAGTGCTAAGCCAGAGAGCTTTGCCTCCATGTCTGTCAGTTTGTAACAACCTGAAATATGCTCAAATGCATGCTCTGTGTTCTAGAAGTGCAAAGTCATTAGATTTTAGTATGGTTTCAATTTAATATCATGAAGCTGATGAAAATAGAAAAAAAAGAAAGACAAAACTGATTATTAATCACTAATTATTGATGGTGATTCTAAGTAGTTTAACCGTTGATTAATTGGTGTTTAATCGCAGATTGCTATCCTAGCAATTATTTCAGGTAAACAATCTTTGTTTTAAATCGACTTCAAAACTTGGTTGATTTTGATCAATTAATCGACTGAGTTTCGATTTTTGATTATCCAAAATTTGCTTGATTTCAATTTTTATATTTTTGTTGGGTTTTGATTGGTGATTTTGTGTGAAGAATGAATGATTTAGTTAAAAACAATGAAAAAGAGTGAGAAATTATTACTAGAGTAATAACACTAATATCTAGACTAGACCACCAGGGTTCGGAACCGAACCGTCCGGTTTTCGGTCCACAAGAATGTGGAATCAGAATTGGACCGGATTGGACGATTCCGGTTCGGTTCTGGATTTTTTTAATTAATCTTAAATTTTTAAAAAAATGAAAATGGGATTTGAAATTATTAATTTGAATTTATATTACATTATAATAAAAACTTAAATTAAAAATAAAATAAAAGAACTTGAACTTGAACTTAAATTTTTAACAACTTAAGTTGCTTACGTTAACATCATTCAATTCACAAAACTTGACTCATTCTCTTCTGACATTAGAATATGACCAAATACAATTAAGTGCAATCTTAATAGAATTAATGTGATGTTATAAAAAAGTCAAATCATCTTGAACACATAAATTAATGACATGTCATGTGCAATGAACATTAAAAAATCGACCCCACAAATTTGGTGGGCATATTTCTTTTAAATATCTAATTGATGCAGTATTTACAGATATGGGTGGCAGACAAGCCCGAAGCCGGCCCGGGGTAACACGGGCCCGGGCTTAAAATAAATAAATAAATATTTTAATTTATAAAATATATAAATTTTTATAATAAATTTTTATATTTATAATTTTTTATAATAAAAAAATCGGGTCCGAGCTAAAATAAATAATAAATATTTTAATTTATAAAATATATATATTTTTTAATAAATTTTTTATAATAAAAAAATCGGGTCCGGCTTAAAATAAATAATTAAATATTTTTATTTATAAAATATATATATTTATATAATAATTTTTTTATTTATAATTAAAAAATCAGGCCCGGGCCCGAGCCGAGCCCGACCGGGTTTTGATAAGCTCGGCCCGAGCCCGGCCCGTTGCCATGCATATTTACAGATGCATTGTCAAAACAAATTATTAAATTTTTACCTAATAAATCATATTTATAAAAAAATATTTTAATCATTTTATAAATATTTTGTGCAATATGATGCTCATCAAAAACTCTAAATGTTATAAGTCATTTTTGCATGTTACATGATGCATCAATCCAATGACAAATCACACTCATGTATGAGTGTGTTTGCCAATGGTCACTCCAAATATCAGAACAGATAGAAAGACGACCATTAATCTATTTAAATATTAATTTAAAATAATTTTATCATCTTTGTATAATTTAAAAATTTATTATTTTGCTGTATTTCTAAGCATTTTACAGGTTGCAGGATTTAAAATATTTGGAACATGATTACCAAAACTTAAAGAAATATGTCTCATACAAGTAAATTTAGCAAATTCTTCTCTATTTTTAGCATCAGAATATTTAAATAAATCTAAAGAACTCGTACCTCTACAAGCGTACATGCTCATTTGAGTTTCTATTTCGAACCCGCTTTTGCGTATACTTGATACGCATAGGCTCCAGGGTGCTGTTAATTATAATGTTTGGCTCATGAATCTCCGAATTCTTTGTCAAGCGGAGCAACTTGAATATATTCTAGATCGTCCAATGCCCGCAATGGTTTCAGATGATGCTTCAGATGAGGAACATGAGACGTTCAAAAGATGGAAGGATGATGATCAGAAAGTCTGGTCATACATCTTGGGATCTATGGTGCCGGAACTACAGAGGAAGTATATGCCGATGCTTGATTCCGGATCCATATTGTTGCATATGAAAGAACTATTCAGTGATCGACCACAGGTATAGATGCATAAGGTGGCTGTCGAGCTTTTTCACACTTTCCTCCCGGAGGGAAAACCTGTTAGCCCACATGTGTTGAAGCTAATAGATTGTATCGAAGAGCTCGAAAGGATGGATATTCCTATTGACAACCGCCTCGGGAATAGTGTGATTCTCGCATCTCTTCCTAAGTCTTTCAAGGACTTTACTGTTAACTTTAACATGCATAAGATGCTTCCCACCTATTCTGAGTTGCACAATATGTTGCTAACGGCTCAAGATGACATGAATAAGAATAATTATGCTTTCATGGTCATTGGTGCTTCTTCTTCTGGACCTTCTCAGGCTTCTCAAAAGCCGGCTGGGAAGAAACAGAAAAAGAAAAAGAAAGTTACAGGTAAAGGTCCTAAGGTTGCTTCTGCAGGGGTTTCTAAGCCAAAGGTGAAGATAGATGTTGCAAAAGGAAAATATTTCTAATGTGGCATACTTGGACATTGGAAACACAATTGTCCAAAGTATTTAGCTTCTTTGAAGAAAACACCCTCAGGTATTTGTTTTCCTATTATTGACATTACACTTGCTTTTGATTCTAGTTCGATTTGGGTGTTAGACACCGCTTGTCCCTCTCATATTTGCAATTCATTGCAGGATCTGAGGGAAACTAGAAGATTAAAGCCGGGAGAGATCCAACTACTAGTAGGGAATGAAGATTCTCTACAAGTAGAAGCAGTATGAATTTTTTTTTTGAAACTCTCTGATGAATGTAATATTAAACTTAATAACTGTTATTTTGTGCCATCTATGATACGACAAAACATCTCACTTCCTGTACTTGACAGCGAATGATTTCATATATATATATATTAAAGATGGTCTTTTGAATTTATATGATAATATAAATATTTTTCTTGTTTCATGTCCCATGGTTGATGGTCATTACATTCTAACAAAAAGTCATGATGTTTTTAATATAGAGAAATTTAAAGGAAAATATTGGATGAAGTAAATAGCACATAACTGTGGCATATGAGATTAGGTCATATAGGTATAAAATGCCTAACCAAACTAGTTAAGGATGGTTTGATATCGGATCTAACCATAGAACATTTACCAGTTTTTGAATATTGTATTCAAGGTAAAATGACCAAATCCTCATTTAGTGGTGTTGGACACCGTGCTATTGATTTATTGGAACTTGTGCATTCCGATGTATGTGGTCCAATAAATCATGCTGTCATGGGTGAGTTTCAATACTTTGTAACTTTTATCGATGATTTGTCACGATATTGTTATGTGTTTCTTATGAAACACAAATCAGAAACTTTTTAAAAAATTTAAAGAATACCGATTTGAAGTAGAGAAACAAACCGGAAAACTCTTGAAATGCCTTTGATCAGATCGGGGCGATGAGTACATGAGCAGTGAGTTCGTGAGTTATTTAAAAGAGAATGAGATTCTCGCTCAGTATGCTCCTCCAGGCACTCCTCAACACAATGGTGTTTCAGAGAGGAGGAATCGAACTTTATTAGATATGGTTCGATCGATGATGAGTTTTACTGATCTACCTATATACTTGTGGGGTCATGCTCTAGACACTGCCCCTCATCTTCTGAACAAAGTTCCATTGAAAGTCGTTCTGACCACTCCGTATGAGTTATGGACTGGAAGGAAACTGAGTCTTAAGTATGTTAATATTTGGGGTTGTCCTGCTTATGTAAGAGCTGTACAGCGGGATAAACTTGCACCTAGAGGGTACAAGTATTGATTCATTGGATATCCTAAAAATTCCATGGGATATCAGTTCTATGATCCCGAGGATCGAAATGTGTTCGTTGCTCGAAATGCAACTTTCTTAGAAACACAATTTGTGTTAGAAAGTGCAGATCATAGAATGATTGATCTTGATGAAGTCAATCAAAGTAACATTGAATCGACTATAGAACCAAAAGTTCGGGAAGATGAGATACCTTTGACACAACCACCTCGTAGGTCACAAAGGATATCGAGACTCCCTATCAGATACAGGACGACATCTGACGATGCCCTCGATGTTTTCTTAATCGAAGAAAATGATCCTTTAACCTACAGAGAGGCGATATTAGACATCGATGCGGAGAAATGGCTGGAAGCTATGAAATCCGAGATTGCCTCAATGCATGATAATCAAGTCTGGGACTTGGTTCCGCTTCCCGACGGAATTGTTCCTATCGGTTGTAAATGGATTTACAAGAGGAAGCGGGGGCCCGATGGAAAGGTTGAAACCTTTAAGGCCCAACTAGTAGCAAAAGGATATACTCAGAAATCTGGTATTGATTATGAGAAACCTTTTCTCCTGTAGCCATGCTTAAGTCAATCAGGATTTTATTAGCTATTGTCGCACATTATGATTATGAAATTTGGCAGATGGATGTGAAAACGGCTTTTCTGAATGGAAATCTTGAGGAAGATATCCATATGGAACAACCCGAGGGATTCACATTTGCCAAAGATCCCAATCTGGTATGTAAGCTTAAAAGGTCTATTTATGGACTTAAAGAAGCTTCCCGTAGTTGGAATCTTTGTTTTGACGATGTGATCAGATCGTCTGGTTTCATTAAAAACGAAGAGGAATCCTGTGTCTATAAAAAGGCTAGTGGGAGCATGGTAGTCTTCTTAGTGCTTTATGTTGATGATATATTTATTACGGAAACGATATAGGTGTGTTACAATCTGTCAAAGCCTATCTAAGTAAGAATTTCTCCATGAAGGATTTGGGAGAGGCCTCTTATATACTAGGTATAAAAATTTATAGAGATAGAGCGGGGAGGTTGAGAGGACTCTCTCAGTTCAAGTACATTAATTTGATCCTAGAAATGTACAATTTTGTTGACTGTAAGACAGTCAATGTGTCTTTTAAACATGATATTCATCTGTCTAAGAAAATGTGTCCTAAGACAGATGATGCAAGGGCTAAAATGGTTAGCCAACCTTATACTTCTGCTGTTGGTAGCATAATGTATGCCATGTTATGTACTAGACCTGATATCAGCATGGCTGTAAATGTTACAAATCGTTATCAGTCTGATCCGGGTCAGGACCATTAGATGGCTGTGAAGCATATCCTGAAATACCTTAAGGGTACAAATGATAAGTTTCTCATTTATGGAGAAAATGACTTACAATTGAGAGGTTACACAGATTCAGATTTTCAATCTGATCCAGATGATAGAAAGTCTATATATGGGTTTGTGTTTTCTCTCAACGGCGGTGCCATTAGTTGGAAGAGCACTAAGCAGGGTTCGACTTCTGATTCCACCACCGAGGCATAATACATTGCTGCTTCAAAAGCCGCAAAGGAAGCTGTCTGGATCAAAAAGTTTGTTGCGGAGCTTGGAGTAGTCCCATCTATAGTAGATCATATTCCATTATTCTGTGACAATAATGGTGCGATAGCTCAAGCCAAGGAACCTCACGCTCATCAGAAATCTAAGCATGTGTAAAGAAAGTATCACATAATTAGAGAAATTTTGGCTAGAGGTGACATTATAGTTTGTAAAGTATGAACTGAAGAAAATATTGCGGACCCGCTGACTAAAGCCTTAACTCCTAAGTTGTTTGAGAAGCACGTGGAGTCAATGGGTATTAGATACCATCGTGAATGGCACTAGATCAAGTGAGAGTGTGGGAAATGGTGGTCGAGCACCATTCATTTTTTTGTATGAATATTTATTATTTATGCAATGTAATATTTTCTTTATCATGATTATTTATTTATTTGTATGGTAATTTCTTACTTTTATTTATGTATTGTAAATCTAAGTGTTAGATTACTCTAAGAGTTAGAGATTTCGAGTTTCACTCAGAACCTTATATGAAATTAGTAAAGACCCGAGAGTTACAATATATGGTGACATAGTTGCAAGAGTTACAAATGATGTTGAGAAATATCACGCATTTTCTCGAATATAAATTATTCATGGTCTAAATCTATTGACATGGGTCGGTCATTATATTGGTAAGATTAGTGCATTGTCTATATATGTAATGCACATATGGTTTGTCTCAACAGACTATGAGCTTAACGGAAGTTCGTATAGAAATGCAGATATTCATTAGTGGAATGAATATCGAACAAACTCATAGAAGATGACTAATAGATATTCCATAAAACTGTCAATAGTTATCTTTTCGAGTTGAGTAGTTATTGTGGTCCTTTGACTTGAGACACCACGGTGATCTTGTGAGTGATCCTCTATGCCTGATACCATGTATGTCAGAAACCTTTTATGGTCTGACCTCTGGATGACTGTTAGGTATAGACCGATGCTCACGAAGATCGGTGTGTGTTAATATGAGGATTCGTCAGTCCATATGGTTGGATTATGTTTCCAGAAATTTTTCAGAGTATATTCCGGAAATCTTTCGGCCGAAAGTTCGTTGAAGAAATTATTTCTTTAACATTATAAATAATATTGAAAATGAGTTTTGCATATATTATTTATTAATGGAATATAATTATGAAAATTTATTATATATTGAGTAGATAAGGTTTTGACAGTAAAACTATAACCTTACTCAATAGGAGACGGTAATGACGAAAGGACTATACATTAACGTTTTAACCTCAACTTGTATGGTTCAACGTGTCGTGTTGTTTTTAGTCATGATTTGTAGGTGGGCAGGGCTTCATGAATATGTATACAAGTATATGAGATATATATGTATATATATATAAGTAACAACCGGACGTAAGCCTAGAGAGTTCCAATATATTAAGTTTACTCGTTGAGCACTAGGACAACTTTCGTCAAATGTTGACAAAGTTTTTTTTTTTTTAGGTTTTAGGATTAAATTGTTTGATCCGATAATTCATGAGATGAATTAAGTTAATTGAATTAATTAATTTTATATCAAGAGTTGATATAAGTTTATTGTATAATAGATGTAAATTTGATTTAAATAAAATTAGTAATTAATTAGTGAATTAATTTAATTGTTAAATTAATATACCAAATTAATTACTTAGTTTATACAAATAAATGTATTAATTATTTAAGGTAACTATAGTTAATGCAATTGAATATTTTTAGTTAAAGTAACTAAAATCATTTAATTGTAATTTAGTTAACTTGGTTGGTAAGATATTTTTTTTTTAACTTTGGTTAAGTTAAAATTTTTGAAATTTGTGGTGTAGGGAAAAGATTCTCTTGTATCATGGTTTAAATAAATGGTTTGGTTTTGGTTTTCTTTATTTTAATTAATAAAACAAAGAAATTTTTTTTTTCAACTTCACTTTCCTTTCTCTGCTTGCTCTCTGCCGAACAAAGAAGAAAAAAAAATGAACTGAATTTTTTTTTTTTTGCTCTCCAAATTCAAGCCATAATTCTCACCAAAAATATCAAGAACATGGAATTAATCCTAAAGTGTTAAGGATTAATTTGTGTGCTTGAAATGTTAATTTTTCTAGGGTTTAAGAGTTAAACTTTAGGGAAATTTTTGTTGCCATTCTTGAGTGATCAAACCACATTTTGGTCACCAAGATTTGTTCTTCAAGAAGCTTGATTTGGTGGAGATAGAAGAAGTTCAAAGATTCAAAGTGCTTGGTGGTTTTGGGGCTTGGATGCAAAGCTTCTCAAATTGGCAAGGACTCAAAGCCATTGTAGGTAAATTTATCTTATAAATTTATTGTTGGGTTGTTGTTGTAGTTGAGAAAATTATTTATGGAATTGTTGGATAATTATAAGCATGTATGTGAGGATTTTTTAAGCATTAAAGAGTATAGAAAATTAATGTATGGATGATATATTGATTTTATATGCTTGGTTTATATTTGACAATTGTTGGAGAATATTTTGATGCTTGGATTATTTTATTAAGTGTTGATAAAATTATTTAAGTGTTTAGAATATTTATTTAAGCTTATGGAAATTATATTGATGCATGGAAAAATTAATATATGATGATATATGATTTTTAGTGCATTGGAATAATTTTAAGTTTATGAAAATAAATATTTTAATAGACCTTTAGGGTATTACAAAAAAAAAAAATTGCTCGGGATTTGATCTCGCGCGCGTTCCGCTACTCTCGGCATATCTGTTCCTCCTAACAAGTGATATCAGAGCGATACATGCTAATAATTATTCATGTCCTTTACAATTTTTCTTGATTGTATAAATGCCCATGCATACATGTTTATGCATTTATTTTTTTTTGTACATGCATACATTTATGATTATTCCCAATATTGCTAAAGCGTGAGGGATTGGTTATAATGTTTGTTATAATCCGGTTAAACATTAGATGAGTCAAATTTACGAGAAAGTATTATCCAATATTGCTAAAGCGTAAGGATAATATTAGTATCTACTTTTGACGATAGACAAGTTGATCTAAAATTGAATTATCCAATATTGCTAAAGCGTGAGGATAAGATTCGATTTAGGACCGAATGTAAGAGTTGCATGAGATGCAATTGACAATAGTTGTCTACCTCTCGAATTTACATTGGTCAATATTGCTAAAGCGTGAGACTTTCATAAATATCAAGAATGATATACTTCTCATTGTGAGATTTAAGAGTTAAATTTCTGTATTCTTGTTTGTAGAGATTATAAAGAATATGTAAGACAGTGCGAGGGCACTTTATAAAAAAAGTAATTCCATACTCTATTTAGTATTTTTTTATCATGATATTTAAATATTATTTTCCTTTTTTTGTTTTATCTTGTGTAGACAGAATGTCTATTTCGAACCGCTTCGCGTATACTTGATACGCATAGGCTCCAGGTGTGTGTTAATTATAATGTTTGGCTCATGAATCTCCGAATTCTTTGTCAAGCGGAGCAACTGAATATGTTCTAGATGTCCAATGCCCGCAATGGTTTCAGATGATGCTTCAGATGAGGAACGTGAGACGTTCAAAAGAGGGAAGGATGGTGATCAGAAAGTCTGGTCATACATCTTGGGATCTATGGTGCCGGAACTACAGAGGAAGTATATGCCGATGCTTGATTCCGGATCCATCTTGTTGCATATGAAAGAACTATTCAGTGATCGACCACAGGTAGAGATGTATAAGGTGGATGTCGAGCTTTTTCACACTTTCCTTCCGGAGGGAAAACCTGTTAGCCCACATGTGTTGAAGCTAATAGATTGTATCGAAGAGCTCGAAAGGATGGATATTCCTATTGACAACCGCCTCGGGAATAGTATGATTCTCGCATCTCTTCCTAAGTCTTTCAAGGACTTTACTGTTAACTTTAACATGCATAAGATGCTTCCCACATATTCTGAGTTGCACAATATGTTGCTGACGGCTCAAGACGACATGAATAAGAATAGTTCTGCTTTCATGGTCATTGGTGCTTCTTCTTCTGGACCTTCTCTGGCTTCTCAAAGCCGGCTGGGAAGAAACATAACAAGAAAAAGAAAGTTACAGGTAAAGGTCATAAGGTTACTTCTGCAGGGGTTCTAAGCCAAAGGTGAAGACATATGTTGCAAAAGGAAAATATTTCTAATGCGGCATACTTGGACACTGGAAACACAATTGTCCAAAGTATTTAGCTTCTTTGAAGAAAACACCCTCAGGTATTTGTTTTCCTATTATTGACATTACACTTGCTTTTGATTCTAGTTCGACTTGGGTGTTAGACACCGCTTTTCTCTCTCATATTTGAAATTCATTGCAGGATCTGAGGGAAACTAGAAGATTAAAGCCGGGAGAGATCCAACTACGAGTAGGGAATGAAGATTCTCTACAAGTAGAAGCAGTATGAATTTTTTTTTTTGAAACTTTCTGATGAATGTAATATTAAACTTAATAACTGTTATTTTGTGCCGTCAATGATACGACAAAACATCTCACTTCCTGTACTTGACAGCGAAGGATTTCATATATATATATATAT
Source organism: Zanthoxylum bungeanum (assembly GCA_019454045.1). Taxonomy (NCBI): domain Eukaryota; kingdom Viridiplantae; phylum Streptophyta; class Magnoliopsida; order Sapindales; family Rutaceae; genus Zanthoxylum; species Zanthoxylum bungeanum. The sequence goes on from SKCR01030232.1 coordinate 143,280, forward strand.
ATATTAAAGATGGTCTTTTGAATTTATATGATAATATGAATATTTTTCTTGTTTCATGTCCCATGGTTGATGGTCATTACATTCTAACAAAAAGTCGTGATGTTTTTAATATAGAGAAATTTAAAGGAAAATATTGGATGAAGTAAATAGCACAGAACTGTGGCATATGAGATTAGGTAATATAGGCATAAAACGCCTAACCAAACTAGTTAAGGATGTTTTGATATCGGATCTAACCATAGAACCTTTACCAGTTTGTGAATATTGTATTCAAGGTAAAATGACCAAATCCTCATTTAGTGGTGTTGGACACCGTGCTATTGATTTATTGGAACTTGTGCATTCCGATGTTTGTGGTCTAATAAATCATGCTGCCATGGGTGAGTTTCAATACTTTGTAACTTTTATCGATGATTTGTCACGATATGGTTATGTGTTTCTTATGAAACACAAATCAGAAACTTTTAAAAAATTTAAAGAATACCGATTTGAAGTAGAGAAACAAACCGGAAAACTCTTGAAATGCCTTCGATCAGATCGGGGCGGTGAGTACATGAGCAGTGAGTTCGTGAGTTATTTAAAAGAGAATGGGATTCTCACTCAGTATGCTCCTCCAGGCACTCCTCAACACAATGGTGTTTCAGAGAGGAGGAATCGAACTTTATTAGATATGGACTGGAAGGAAACCGAGTCTTAAATATGTTAATATTTGGGGTTGTCCTGCTTATGTAAGAGCTGCACAGCGGGATAAACTTGCACCTAGAGGGTACAAGTATTGATTCATTGGATATCCTAAAAATTCCATGGGATATCAGTTCTATGATCCCGAGGATCGAAATGTGTTCGTTGCTCGAAATGCAACTTTCTTAGAAACACAATTTGTGTTAGAAAGTCCAGATCATAGAATGATTGATCTTGATGAAGTCAATCAAAGTAACATTGAATCGACTATAGAATCAAAAGTTCGGGAAGATGAGATACCTTTGACACAACCACCTCGTAGGTCACAAAGGACATCGAGACTCCCTATCAGATACATGACGACATCTGACGATGCCCTCGATGTTTTCTTAATCGAAGAAAATGATCCTTTAACCTACAGAGAGGCGATATTAGACATCGATGCTGAGAAATGGCTGGAAGCTATGAAATCCGAGATTGCCTCAATGCATGATAATCAAGTCTGGGACTTGGTTCCGCTTCCCGATGGAATTGACCCTATCGGTTGTAAATGGGTTTACAAGAGGAAGCGGGGGCCCGATGGAAAGGTTGAAACCTTTAAGGCCCAACTAGTAGCAAAAGGATATACTCAGAAATCTGGTATTGATTATGAGAAACATTTTCTCCTGTAGCCATGCTTAAGTCAATCATGATTTTATTAGCTATTACCGCACATTATGATTATGAAATTTGGCAGATGGATGTGAAAACGGCTTTTCTGAATGGAAATCTTGAGGAATATATCCATATGGAACAACCCGAGGGATTCGCATTTGCCAAAGATCCCAATCTGGTATGTAAGCTTAAAAGGTCTATTTATGGACTTAAAGAAGCTTCCCGTAGTTGGAATCTTTGATTTGACGATGTGATCAGATCGTCTGGTTTCATTAAAAACGAAGAGGAATCTTGTGTCTATAAAAAAGATAGTGGGAGCATGGTAGTCTTCTTAGTGCTTTATGTTGATGATATATTTATTATCGGAAATGATATAGGTGTGTTACAATCTGTCAAAGCCTATCTAAGTAAGAATTTCTCCATGAAGGATTTGGGAGAGGCCTCTTATATACTAGATATAAAAATTTATAGAGATAGAGCGGGGAGGTTGATAGGATTCTCTCAGTTCAAGTACATTAATTTGATCCTAGAAAGGTACAATTTTGTTGACTGTAAGACAGTCAATGTGTCTTTTAAACATGATATTCATCTGTCTAATAAAATGTGTCCTAAGACAGATGATGAAAGAGCAAAAATGGTTAGCCAACCTTATACTTCTGTTGTTGGTAGCATAATGTATGCCATGTTATGTACTAGACCTTATATCAACATGGCTGTAAATGTTACAAGTCGTTATCAGTCTGATCCGGGTCAGGACCATTAGTTGGCTGTGAAGCATATCCTGAAATACCTTAAGGGTACAAAGGATAAGTTTCTCATTTATGGAGAAAATGACTTACAATTGAGAGGTTACACAGATTCAGATTTTCAATCTGATCCAGATGATATAAAGTCTATATATGGGTTTGTGTTTTCTCTCAACGGCGGTGCCATTAGTTGGAAGAGCACTAAGCAGGGTTCGACTTCTGATTCCACCACCGAGGCATAATACATTTCTGCTTCAAAAGCCGCAAAGGAAGCTGTCTGGATCAAAAAGTTTGTTGCGGAGCTTGGAGTAGTCCCATCTATAGTAGATCCTATTCCATTATTCTGTTACAATAATGGTGCGATAGCTCAAGCCAATGAACCTCACGCTCATCAGAAATCTAAGAATGTGGAAATAAAGTATCACATAATTAGAGAAATTTTGGCTAGAGGTGACATTATACTTTGTAAAGTACGAACTGAAGAAAATATAGCAGACCCGCTGACTAAAGCCTTAACTCCTAAGTTGTTTGAGAAGCACGTGGAGTTAATGGGTATTAGATAACATCGTGAATGGCACTAGATCAAGTGGGAGTGTGGGAAATGGTGATCGAGCACCATTCATTTTTTTGTATGAATATTTATTATTTATGCAATGTAATATTTTCTTTATCATGATTATTTATTTATTTGTATGGTAATTTCTTACTTTTATTTATGTATTGTAAATCTAAGTGTTAGATTACTCTAAGAGTTAGAGATTTTGAGTTTCACTCAGAACCTTATATGAAATTAGTAAAGACCCGAGAGTTATAATATATGGTGATATAGTTGCAAGAGTTACAAATGATGTTGAGAAATATCACGCATTTTCTCGAATATAAATTATTCATGGTCTAAATCTATTGACATGGGTCGGTCATTATATTGGTAAGACTAGTGCATTGTCTATATATGTAATGCACATATGGTTTGTCTCAACAGACTATGAGCTTAACGGAAGTTCGTATAGAAATGCAGATATTCATTTGTGGAATGAATATCGAACAAACTCATAGAAGATGACTAATAGATATTCCATAAAACTGTCAATAGTTATCTTTTCGAGTTGAGTAGTTATTGTGGTACTTTGACTTGAGATACCACGGTGATCTTGTGAGTGATCCTCTATGCCTGATACCATGTATGTCAGAAACCTTTTATGGTCTGACCTCTGGATGACTGTTAGGTATAGACCGATGCTCACGAAGATCAGTGTTTGTTAATATGATGATTCGTCAGTCTATATGGTTGGATTATGTTTCCAGAAATTTTTCAGAGTATATTCCGGAAATCTTTCGGCCGAAAGTTCGTTGAAGAAATTATTTCTTTAACATTATAAATAATATTGAAAATGAGTTTTGCATATATGATTTATTAATGGAATATAATTATGAAAATTTATTATATATTGAGTATATAAGGTTTTGACAGTAAAACTATAACCTTACTCAATAGGAGACGGTAATGACGAAAGGACTATACATTAACGTTTTAACATCAACTTGTATGGTTCAGCGTTGTAGGCATTGCATTTTCGCATGTGAAACCCGATGATGAGTCTCAGTTGGAGGCACTACCTTTTTAGCTAAGGATATTGCGGGAAACGGAGGTCGGAAGGGGAAATTCAGAATAAGTACGTCATCATATTCATTTCGCAAGTTCACTATTTTCGTTCGTGCTGCGTCCGTTACTTCGTTCGAACGTCAAGCAGATTGCGGGCGTTCGTGTAGCGTTCGAATGGGCGTTCGAACGGCGTCGGTATTTCTGGTTTTGTTGCTAGCCTCACACCCCAGCCCAATTAGCCCACCAAAGCCCATAAAACACATCACAATTAATAAAACACATTTAAAACACATGGGAAATTAAATTAAATATTAATTAGATAATGTAATTGAATTAAATAAAATAATTAAACCATTTACCAATTAAATAAAACATAAAATATAATCATACCTCAAATATATTAACTTCCTAACTAAACAAAATCACATACAAAATAAAAAGATGTCATGCCTAATTAAAATCAATTATAACAAATTAAAGATATTGTATTCCTAATCTAAACCAAATTTGTCTACCCTCAATCTTTGACTTTTCTTGCTCAACACAAAATCAAATCCCTTCCTTGTGAGACAAGGTGAAGCCCTAGCCATTCTCTATATAAACAACCCCTAACCAAGACATGATGGCCCTAGCTCATACACATATAGTTCACGCCCAACTCTCTCCAATCTCTGACAATTTACGACAATAGTACCATAACAAGTAAAGAATAATTCTCTTCATCTCCTCCACTCACCAAGCCGAAACCAGCCCCATACAGCAGCCCTCCATTACCGAAAATTACACCCCGATAAACACCATAGATCACCAAAAAATATAGCCCCATACAGTCCCTAAAATCCTTAAAACAGTAACATAAAAAAACTGCACTCTAAGCCTCCTTAAACAACCGAAAAACACAGCCCTTGAACCTATAAAAACACTCAAAATAGTCCGTTGAAACGTCAAAATAGTGACCTGAACAGTGAGCAGAAAATACAGAGGAAACAGCAGCAAAACAGAGGCCGAACAGCAGCAGAACGGAGGCCGAACAGCAAGCAAAACAACAAAATAGTGAGCTAGGACGCTAAAACCAGTGAACCAGAGAAGTTGAGGAGCTTTACCCTTCCGACGTCCGTGAAACGCAAGCCTGAAAGTCGGCAAAAAAGGTTAGGCCTGAGGGTATTTTCCACATTCGTTTTCTGTTTTATTTTCATTATTTATTGAGTATTGTTCGCATGATTGTTAGGTTAAAGTGCATGTTGTGGCCCTTGAGTAGATAAATATGCATGTATCATGAAATATTGTATGTTGTGGACTTGGAATAAAATAAAAGATGTGTCAACTCTCGCGGTATATCGGATGGAAACTCGGACATAAATTTCATAGCCGATTCCGAATGGACGGTAGTATGATCTGTACTCGGGATACAACTCCACGTACTGCTTGAGTAAACGGCGCCCTCTTTTGTTTTATGTTGCTTCGGTTTATTTATTTTCTGTTATTTGAATTCTGTATGTTACTTTTGTATGCATGATTCAATCGAGCGCATGGGCTTAGTAAGTCGGATTAAAGGTCCCCTATTTGGAGGGGTTAAAATCCTTTACCACGATGCTTCGCCGCGCCGGTTGATGTGTGTTCGGTTGAATGCAAGATACGTTCAATCGGGCATACTAAGTTTGATATTATTGTTTCTTTATTCTTTGTATGCATGATGCGATCGAGCGCATGGGCTTAGTAAGTCTGATTCAATCGTGGTAATGGATTTTAACCCCTTAAAAATCCATTACCACGATTCTTTGCCGCGCCGGTTGGTGTATAGCCGGTTGGATGTGAGATGAGTTCAATCGGATACGTAAGGTCCCACATTGTGGATTTGTTTGCCTTTGAATGTGTTGCATGCATCAGGTCTGGTTCCGTTCGAACGCGTTCTCGAACGATATACGAACGTGAACCTTCTGATTACCGTTCGAATACGTTTACAAACGCTACGCGAACGCGCACGCACTTTCTTAGTTCCATCATGCATCAGGTCTGGTTCCGTTCGAACGCGTTCTCGAACGCTATACGAATGCGAACCTTCTGTTTACCGTTCGAACGCGTTTACAAACGCTACGCGAACGCGCATGCACTTTCTTAGTTCCATCATACATCAGGTCTGGTTCTTAGTGTTTCATGTATCAGGTCTGGATCCGTTCGAACGCGTTCTCGAACGCTACACGAACGCGTACCCACTGAACTGAGTTGTTTTCATCAGATTTCGTACATAATTATCCCTAGTAGCTATTCCCTCGTATGATGAACCTGATTGTTTCTATGCATTATGCAAGATTGTGTAGGTGTCGTTCATCTGTATTCCCCACATGTATGAGTGTAATGTGTTTATTAACTTGTATGCTTGCCGTATGATAATCCTTATGTATGCAAATTGAGACATAGATTACATGCAAATAGGCTGTATGCAAATTCGGATAAGTGTAAATTTAGATGAACTTGTTGATGTATGTATGTGAACTTAGAAGCATGACACTCTTGGAAATAAGTGTTACTTGAGCTTGATTAAATTATTATATAAATCCTTTCATTACAAGTGACATAAGTAAGGGACCATTCCGAACCCAACGGTTTGAGGTCTTCCCTTGTGAGGGGTGAGTGCGACCTTAAATCTCATTTTCCTGGTTCACACCAGGTGGCGACTCCATTATTCTCCGGTTTAGTCCCCCGGACTATTCCGTACTCCCAACCAGGCCGCGAGTCTGGAACAGCATGCGTCGTCCAGTTCATGTGTCCCATAGTCTGGCGACTCCACTGGGGATAGAGAATCGGCCCTGAAATATTGTCTTCTAATGTTTGGATTTATGTTCTAATTGACTGTGTCTATAGTGGATAAAATAGGGGTTTAATCAAAGGCATTTTGAGGCTAGGTAATGGTTTGGTGTCTTCCTTCATTCACTACCTTTCTAGAAGGAAAAGCTGTGAAGGCACCTATATAGCCATCTACCCGTAGCCTATTGTGATGGACTAATTTGGAGGACTCGTTGTTTATTCCTGTCACCAAGCGATAAGAGCCTAAGAGGCTAGGGTACTTAAGAGAGCCTCGCTTCACCCTCCCTCTGGGGAATCTACAACGGGAAATCCATTTGACAGTCAGTCACACACCATAGCTCATTGGCACGTACCTTAGTGTATAAAAAAGGGTGCGCTCACTTGGTCGCTCGAACCCTTGATTGGGGAGACCTAGTTGTGGGCCATCCTTCGCCGGTGAGAGCCTTTGTCTACACTCCTGCAAACCCACCCATAGACCGGGATTGTATGGTTAAAGTAACAATTATTTCCTTGAGTATGAGCTTGTGGACCATCCTCATTTGGATGCAGTTGGACCATTGTCAGAAATGCGGACTTGCTAGGCCATTTAAACTGGGGCGAGTTTGTACCTTATGACCATTGGGCCCAAAGCTTCTGAAATGTTGATGGGCCATTCCGTAGAAATTATTACTTTATGTTTGCATTATCTTTTATGCTTGTGTTTGGGAACATCGTCGTTTGGATCCATTTGGACCATTTGTCATGAGATACGGGCTTGTTGGGCCATTTAAACTGGGACAAGAACGTATTTTATGACGGTTGGGCCAAAGGCTTCTAAGTGTTGATGGGCCACTTTGTGCTTGTGTTCGGAATGTTACCATTTGGATTTATTTGGGCCCTTTGTCATTAGATGTGAACTCGTTGGGCCATTTAAACTGGGATGAGTTCACTCCTATAACAATTAGCCTGAGAGCTTCTAAAATGATAACGGCCCGATTTGTTTGAAAATTTTAATTAATTTAGTATGTTATATATGTTACCTGCATCTCATGCACCTCATGCATACATATATCATGTTAACACCCTCTATGTCTCAAAAAAGACATCATAGATACCGTTTGGGTTAGAGAAGGGACAAGGCTCATTAAAAGAACAATAACAATCATGAGTGAATCCGGTAATGAGGTATCCCATATGGATCAGTTAGAGAGCAGTCTCACCAAGGTCACTGAACAGTTGCAAGCATTGACTACTGCTGTGGCTGGTATAGCCGGGTCTCGTGCTGGGGTTAATTCCAGGGATGTGAGGCAAGAGGAACCTCCGAACAAATTGGGGGATGATATCCCCACTTTTGATGATGATATGGCAGAGTATGCAGCAGGCAGAGTATCTGGGTCTCAGACAGAGTTATAAAAACTTCGGGATCAGGTTGAGTCAGTTACCCGCAAGATGAGGGGTAAGAATGAGGATTTACTGGATTATGACACACTGAATTTCGAGGAACAGTTGCCGGCACAGTTCAAGATGCCTGATATGGCTAAGTTTAACGGGAATGGGGATCCAAGGGTGCATCTCCGGCAGTTTGTATCAGTCATGAGTTCAGTTGGTTTATCTCAGCGCCAAGTGCAGAAAATGTTTGGAATGTCGCTCGAGGGAGCTCCCGTGGTGTGGTACCACAGTTTGGAGAAGAAAGTGAAGGAAGATTGGAGGGAGTTGGCTAATGCCTTCCTGAAGCAGTATGTCACTGACCTAGAGATCGATCTGTCACTCCGTGATCTGGAGAATGTTAAGCAGAAATCGGAGGAGAGTTTTAAGGAGTATGTGGACCGATGGAGGGGTCAGTTGTTGAAGATGCAGACTAGGCCTTCAGATAAGGATCAAATTAAGATGATTATCAAGGGCACCAAGCCCTCCATTTATAGCAAGTTGAGAAGGATGACCTCCATGATTGCAGACTTTCAGCAGTTGATGGAACTGTCATGGATATTGAAGAAGAAGATGCCGAGAATAAAAAATTCTATGGTCTGAACAGAGGCCCATTGGGGGAACATCGGGAACAAAGCCCGTTTCTGCTGAGATTGCCGCTATCCGGAACCGGCGGTTTTCCAACTTGGGAAGGCCCCTGTCCAAGGTGCTAGAGAAATTGAAGAGGCAAGGGCTCTTAAAACCCTTGGAAGCCAAACCATTACCCAATCCCCTACCATCACATTATAACCTAAGCCTTTACTGTCACTTTCACCAAAAAAAGGGCCATGACACTGACAATTGCGCCCGACTCCGCCATGAAATCCAAGACCTGATAGATTCCAAGAAAATACCTGACCCAGAAACAGAACAGCCTGACAGACACAAAAACCCCTTACCCAATTACCGTGCCGTACCACCACCAGCCTATATGATCAATTCTGGCCTCCCAGAAGACCTTGTCCTAAAATCCTTTCACCCTCAAGCCTTTTGCCTGGGAATTTTGGATAGTACTAGTGAATATGAGACTGAGTAGGGAAAAAACTTTTGGCTTGATTTCTCTAGCAGTGATGAGGAAGAGGTAAGGGGAATGACGCGCAGTGGTCGTTTTTACAATGATGGGGCAGATAAGGGTAAAGAAGTTTTGACAGATGGTAGAGAAGTGGTTGAGACTGCAGAAAATACTGAGGGGGATATAATGCTGAGGCAATTGAGGAAGACTAGAGCACAAGTGAGTATCTGGGAACTGTTATGTGCATCTCGGGAGCATAGGCAAGCCATGGTTGAGGCCTTAAGCAAGATTGTGGTACCGGAAGACGCCAACCCTGCAATGTTTGTTGGGTCGGTTCAGAAAGAAGCTTTGCAGATATCTTTTTCTGAGGATGAACTCCCAGCAGAGGGGAGAAATCATAACAGGCCTCTATTTATCAGGGCCGAGGTGAGGGGCAAGAGAACTTCATGTGTGATGGTGGATGACGGTTCGTCCATCAATGTGTTCCCGCTGAAAATTCTGGCGAGATTGGGTATGAAAGCAACAGACTTGAACCCCTCCAACATGACTATTAAGGCTTATTATGACAGCAAAAGGGGAGTTGAGGGTACCTTTGTGGCTATGGTCAAGGTAAGACCGATTGCAGATGAGGTTGAGTTCACAGTACTGGACATCCCGGCTACTTTCACCTTATTGTTGGGAAGGCCTTGGTTTCACAAACTTGGGGGCGTGCCTTCCACTTTACATCAGATGATCAAGTTCCCGTATGAGGGAGAAGTTGTTATTATCCGGGCTGAGTTAGATAATGCCGTGGCTGCCTTGGAGATACAACCTTTCACGAGGTTTCAGGTGTCAGCTACTTTTGAGGAGTGGGTGGATCCTAGGGTGGCTATGATTATGGAGAAAATGAAGTTTGAGCCGGGTAAAGGTTCAAAATTACCAGATTTCAGAGGACAGACTACTCGGAAGGGTTTGGGGTACAAGTCTGATGAAGAAAAGCCAAAGGTCAAGAAAAAGGGCTTGAAACTGATGGAATGTTTTGTGAAAGCTTCAGGATATCAAGGGGAGCCTGAACCTGTGGAAGTTAATGGAATTGTGGTACCTGGTTTGAGATCTTCCAGGTGAAAGTTCCTACAAGCAATAGCGACAAACAACTCTATACCCAAGAGGGGGGGTGAATTGGGTTATCGCTATAAATGCGGAATTATAAATTCTTTGCCGATTTTTAGCTCTTATTACCAAATAGGCTTTAGGTTAATTTTCTCTATTGTAAATAACAACCTATGTGCAAGTTTTCTAATCAATAATATAAATGTAAACAAAACTTGCAAATAAGTAAAGGTTAAGGGAAAGAGAAATACAACACCGAGATTTATAGTGGTTCGGCCAAACGTGCCTACGTCCACTCCCCCAAGCCTCGCTTGAAGATTTCCACTAGAATCGAGTTTTCCGTGGTTCACTCGTAACCAAGAGTTTTCCGCCAAGGCGCACTCCGAACCTTTTACAAGTTTGAGTTTTCTACGTAGGCTCACTCACAAACCTTTACAACTTACCCAAACAATGGGATTTCACAAATCACAAGTGTTTTGATATGAAAGAATTAAATCACACTTGGGCACTCACAAATAATAAGAAGATTGTGTGAGAGCAAACCCAAGTGTTTCTAAGCTCACTAAATGTATGGAAGGTGTGTGTGTGAGCTTGGATGAGTGTTTATGAATATGAAGGTGTATGACACTATTTGTTTGCCTTAGAGAATGTATATGAAGGTTTTCTAGATCTCTGATTTAAGGCAAAGGAGTTGGGGTTCTATTTATAATAAAATGCAAAGCTTTCCCCAACTTACAGCGAGACCGGCGAGCAAACCGGCGAGGAGACCGGCATGCCGGTCTAGGGTTTCAAAATCTCCCAACGGCTATATAACGTTCGAAAAACTAGCAGTTAGACCGGCGAGCAAACCGGCGAGCAAACCGGCGAGTAGACCGGCGAGGAGCTCCCTGGTTCCAGAGAGCATGTTTTTCTCAGCCAAAACCGGCATGAAGACCGGCGAGCAAACCGGTATGGAGACCGGCGAGGAGCTTCCTGGTTTCAGTTCTGATGACCAGTCAAGACTGACGACACTTGGTATTTTGGCCATAACTTCCTCTAGAAAATTCCAAATCATGATTTGTAAATTTCTACATAAACTAGACACATAGATCTAGCTTCTGTAAAAAATTCAACTCCAAAAACATTAAGATGAATTTTATGGAAATTTTCTAATGTGACGTGTATGCAGAAAACGCACATCTGAACATGTTGTAGAAAAATGGCTCTAGAAAAATTTATATGCATCGGAATTGTGTTATGTTTGAACCGTATCAAACTAGAGACACATATCTATCTAACGGTATATCATTTGAAGTTTAATTCAACCGTTTGCTAGTTTTTAGAAGATCATTTACCGATGCATTTGTGCATGAAGTTCATTTTGGTGCAAATAAAGTGCAAATGATTCTTTTAGCATTTTAAATGCAAGTGATGCAAAATGTATGATTCCTAAGAGCTTTAGATCACTTGAGTGAACTCACTTACAATTAGAGCACTAAGCTAAGACTTCACATGATTTCTTCAATTAAGCTCTAGTCTTCACATTCTCGCTCTTCACCACATATGCTTCGACACTTTTTGTATTGCTTTGTGTTTGCACGTCGAAGTCTTCATTCACGTTGACGTCATCAAAATCCTTTTATGCGATCAAGTCGCCAACAATCTCCCCCTTTTTGATGATGGCAACCCCTTAAAACTTGTTGATACTTGTGAGCTTCTTGGAGTCCAAATTTGACAATTTTGCTCCCCCTCAACATAAGCTCCCCTCAATGTGTGATTGTCTTGAATATAGCTCTATAACAAATTGACAAACACATTAGTACATTTACTCCCCCTTAAACCAAGGGTGAGGGTAAAACAAGTTTTAATCTCATTTCTAATGATTTCTCCCCCTTTGACATTATCAAAAAGTGGAGAAGTAAATATTAAAATCAAAATCAAAATGAGATACCAATTACATATGTGCTATAAAGATACCAAAATTTAAAAAATATGCACATTTTGGCAATTTAGAGGAAACGGTACCAATGTTTCCGTGAGTACGGAGTTTTACCTTTACCGTTGCGAATCCTCATCTCTTTGAGCCTTTGGGATCAATTTTGCAATTCTCTTTAAAGATCCATTCCCAAAGCTCCCCCTACAAATTTATCAATTACACTTTGGTACCCAAACTTTCTTGGGTCCATTGGGGTTAGTTTTGATTCCTTGAGGAATCCATGCATTCTTCATCACATTCATATACATGCATTCAAAAATTTTATGTCCCTTTGTGTTACAAGCATGGCATGTGACATTTTTATCTATTTCATTCTTAGCATGAGAATATGATGCCTTAACAAAGTAATTCTTCAAAAATTTTCTTTTAATATAAGGCCTATATCCTAATCCTTCTCTTTTAAATGCACATTTTTGGGATCCAATAAGCATATTAAAGTTTTTATGTCCCAATGTGAATTTGCTAAGTATGTTTTGCAAATCTACAATCTTAGTATTCAATAAGACATTTTCATTCAATATAGATTCGCAATCGCATGTCTTAGAGCTAGATGGCATATTTAATATGGCATTTTCAAGTTCTAGCTTTTTAATCTTAAACATGCATTTTCATCATTTAAGCATGCAATTTCTTTTTCATGTTTAGCCTTAAGCATATAATCTCATTATCTAAAACATGAATTTTATCCATACTAGTTGCATGTTCAATTTTAAGTGTAGCATGCTCATTTTTAACTAATTTCAATTTCTTTTTAAGCATATCACACAATTCTTTTAATCCATTAAAGGCATTAAGTAAATCATTATCATATTGAGAATTGTGTACCTCTTCTTTTTCGCTTTCTTCTTCAATTCAAAGCGGATGTCCTCATCCGTGATAGCCATAAATGCTAGATTTGTTCTTTCTTTAGCTTGAACATCTTCTTCCTCCTCGGATGAGCTAGAATCGCTATCACTCCAAGTTGAAGTTGCTTTCATTGCCTTTTTCTTCGTTTTTCCTTTCATTTTCCTTAATGGGCAATCGGTAGCTATGTGACCCGGTTTGTTGCATTCATAACACACAATTTTCTTGTTCTTCCGCGGCCATTTTTCTTCTTTAGCCTTTGATTTTCCCTTGAGTTTTGCGGATTTGAGAAGCTCTTTTACTTTATTGGTGATGCTTGCCAATTCATCATCACTATCATCTTCTTCACTTGAGCTGACTCGTCTCTTTTTCTTGCTTTTAAGGCCAAGGACTTTCTTGTCCTTTTCTCATCTTCCTCTTTTTTATCCATTTTGATCTCCATTTCATACTCAAGCAATTTGCCGACCAAATCATCCATTTTCAAAGTGTTTATGTCATTTGCTTCTTTAATGGAGGAGGTGTAGCTTCTAAACTCTTTCGGGAGAGATCTCAAAATTTTCTTCACTTGATCCGATGTCCCGATGACTTTTCCCAATGCTCCCAAATGATTGATGATGACCGTAAACCTAGAAATCATGTGATCAATTTCTTCCCCAGATTCCATCTTGAAATTGTCCAATTCGCACATGAACCGGTTGATCTTCGATTCCTTCACTGGCTTGTGCCCTCATTGACCATTTCCAAAGACTTCCATAAATCATATGCATTTCCACATTCCGGAAGCTTGTTAACTTGATCCCGATCAATGGCACATAAGAGTTGGTTGAGTGCCTTAGCATTTTGTGAGGCTAGTTTCACATCCTCACTATCCCATTCTAAACTCGGTTTTGGAATATCAACCCCGTTGCTATCCTCTTTGTTGGCCCTTTTGCACCTCGTGTGATAACCAAATAGGATGGCGGATCATTGGCTAGGAGATAAGTCAACATTCTTGACTTCCAATAGTTGTAGTCGGTTCCGGTGTAAAACGGAGGTCTAGTTGTGGAGTATCCCTCGGCAAAATTTGAAGAGTGGCTTGTAGAACCCATAGTCTATTCTCGGACGGTTTAAGTCTTTCTTGAGAATACCTCGCTCTGATACCAACTGAAAGTACCTACAAGCAATAGCGACAAACAAACTCTATACCCAAGAGGGGGGGGTGAATTGGGTTATCGCTATAAATGCGGAATTATAAATTCTTTGCCGATTTTTAGCTCTTATTACCAAATAGGCTTTAGGTTAATTTTCTCTATTGTAAATAACAACCTATGTGCAAGTTTTCTAATCAATAATATAAATGTAAACAAAACTTGCAAATAAGTAAAGGTTAAGGGAAAGAGAAATACAACACCGAGATTTATAGTGGTTCGGCCAAACGTGCCTACGTCCACTCCCCCAAGCCTCGCTTGAAGATTTCCACTAGAATCGAGTTTTCCGTGGTTCACTCGTAACCAAGAGTTTTCCGCCAAGGCACACTCCGAACCTTTTACAAGTTTGAGTTTTCTACGTAGGCTCACTCACAAACCTTTACAATTTACCCAAACAATGGGATTTCACAAATCACAAGTGTTTTGATATGAAAGAATTAAATCACACTTGGGCACTCACAAATAATAAGAAGATTGTGTGAGAGCAAACCCAAGTGTTTCTAAGCTCACTAAATGTATGGAAGGTGTGTGTGTGAGCTTGGATGAGTGTTTATGAATATGAAGGTGTATGACACTCTTTGTTTGCCTTAGAGAATGTATATGAAGGTTTTCTAGATCTCTGATTTAAGGCAAAGGAGTTGGGGTTCTATTTATAATAAAATGCAAAGCTTTCCCCAACTTACAGCGAGACCGGCGAGCAAACCGGCGAGGAGACCGGCGAGGAGCTCCCTGGTTCCAGAGAGCATGTTTTTCTCAGCCAAAACCGGCATGAAGACCGGCGAGCAAACCGGTATGGAGACCGGCGAGGAGCTCCCTGGTTTCAGTTCTGATGACCAGTCAAGACTGACGACACTTGGTATTTTGGCCATAACTTCCTCTAGAAAATTCCAATCATGATTTGTAAATTTCTACATAAACTAGACACATAGATCTAGCTTCTGTAAAAAATTCAACTCCAAAAACATTAAGATGAATTTTATGGAAATTTTCTAATGTGACGTGTATGCAGAAAACGCACATCTGAACATGTTGTAGAAAAATGGCTCTAGAAAAATTTATATGCATCGGAATTGTGTTATGTTTGAACTGTATCAAACTAGAGACACATATCTATCTAACGGTATATCATTTGAAGTTTAATTCAACCGTTTGCTAGTTTTTAGAAGATCATTTACCGATGCATTTGTGCATGAAGTTCATTTTGGTGCAAATAAAGTGCAAATGATTCTTTTAGCATTTTAAATGCAAGTGATGCAAAATGTATGATTCCTAAGAGCTTTAGATCACTTGAGTGAACTCACTTACAATTAGAGCACTAAGCTAAGACTTCACATGATTTCTTCAATTAAGCTCTAGTCTTCACATTCTCGCTCTTCACCACATATGCTTCGACACTTTTTGTATTGCTTTGTGTTTGCACGTCGAAGTCTTCATTCACGTTGACGTCATCAAAATCCTTTTATGCGATCAAGTCGCCAACACCAGGATATGTTGGGTAAGAAGCTGATAGTTGAAGAAATTGTGAAGAAAAAGAAGAGAATGGGAGGAAGAACTGATGAAGTTGGAGAGCCTGACTCTGGGAGATGACGAAAAGCCTAAGGAAGACCTGATTGCAGAGGAAGAAGTGTCTAGATGTTGAAGACATTTACCTTCCTGATTTGTTTTGAATATACTTCTGCATTATCCAATAATAAATACATTTCTTTTGCTTACTTGCCTGAGTCATTTCCATTTACTCTGCACGAATCAAGCATATTTGACATCAGTTCAGCCAGAACTACCGCATTTAACTTGGGTACACTTGAGAACCCCAAGGAAATTCTGATTGCAAGTGAAGTAACCTCCGAAGAGAGGAGAAATTAGAAGAAGTGTTGGTCAGATATGCCAAAGTGTTTGCTTGGTCCTATGAGGACATGCTTGGGGTAGACAGAAACATTTCCCAACACACAATACGAACTTACCCGAATATGAGGCTAGTAAAACAGAAACTCTGACGGATGAGACCGGAATGGGCTGAGAAAGTCAGAGAGGAAGTAAGAAACAGATAGATGTGGGGTTCCTGGAAGTAGTAAAGTATCCTGAGTGGTTGGCTAACATAGTACCCCTGTTGCCGAAGAAAGATGGGAAGGTCAGAATGGTGTAGACTACAGAGATCTCAACAAAGCTTGTCCGAAAGATGATTTTCCTCTGCCACATATAGATGTTCTGGTTGATAGTGTGGCTTTATCTGCTATGTATTCATTTACAGATGGGTTTTCAGGTTACAATCAGGTTCTCATGGCCGAGGAAGACAAGCACAAGATTTCATTTATTACTGAGTGGGGTACTTATTGTTACAAGGTTATGCCGTTTGGGCTTAAGAATGCGGGGGCTGCTTATCAGCGGATGGCCACTACGCTTTTCCACGACTTGATGGACAAAGAGATTAAGGTGTATGTGGATGACATGATGGTGAAATCAGAGACAAGAGTTGGGCATATTGAAGCACTGGAAAGGTTCCTTCAGAGAGTTGACAGATACAACCTGCGGCTTAATCCCAAGAAATGTGTGTTTGGGGTGACATCAGGGAAATTTCTTGGTCATACAGTAGGAATGGGCGGAATAGAGGTAGACTCCGAAAAGATCAAGGCAATCACAGAAATGCCTGCACCGAAGACAGAAAAAGAAGTCAGAGCATTCTTGGGGAAGATTCAGTACATCAGTCGGTTCATCGCCAAGTTGACATCAGTATGTGAGCCTATCTTCAAACTGTTGAGAAAAGATCAGCCAGTGAGATGGAATGAACAGTGTCAGACAGCCTTCGACAAGATCAGAGAGTACTTGGTAAAGCCTCATGTATTGAAACCTCCGAGACCGGGCAGACCTTTGATATTGTATTTGGCTATAGAATCAGAAGCACTGGGGGCAATGATGGTACAGGCAGATGAGACAGGGGTAAAACATGCATTTTACTATCTGAGTAAGAAGATGCTCCCGTCTGAGGCTCGGTATCAAGTTGAGAAGATCTGTCTTGCAATGGTATGGGCTTCCAGAAAATTGCGGCATTACTTCCAGTCATAATACAAGATCCAGGTAGTGGCAAAGGAAAATCCTCTGAAGTATCTTCATTCGGTGCCTTCACTAGTGGGAAAATTGGGCAGATGGTTGGTATTGCTGACAGAGTTTGACATTGAGTATCTCACCTCCACCTCCAAAGTGATCAAAGGGTGAGCAGTAGCAGAGTTTTCTGCATTGCAACCTGTTGAGGGGGATCAATATAAGTTTGAATTTCCAGACGAAGAGATCCAAGCAATAACAGTTCAGAGATGGAAGATGTATTTTGACGGAGCAGTGAATTAAAAGGGAGCCGGAATTGGGATCGTGATAGTGACCCCCGAGGGAGAGAATTTTTCTTTAGCCAAGAGTTGTCATTCAGAGTGACTAATAACATGGCCGAGTATGAAGCATGTGCTTTTGGTTTGACAGCATTGATAGCCTTGAAGGCCGGGAGTGTGGAAATCTACAGAGATTCTATGTTGGTAGTCCACAGATGCGAGGAGAATGGGAATTGAAAGAAGAACGGTTAAAACCTTACTTTTTTTACCTCAGAACGTTGGCACAGGTTATCCCCGAGTGTAAGTTTCAACACTTACCGAGAGAAGAGAATCAAATGGCAGATGCATTGGCTACACTTGCAGCAACTTGGGAAAATCCAGAAAAGTTAGTGATGAGACCGTTGATACTGACAACAGCAAGCAGACCTGTTTTTTGAGATGAGAAAGAATTCTGGAAGTTGAGGTCGACGACGGTAAACCTTGGTATTATGACATTCAGAGGTATCTGGAACATGGTGAACTCCCGGAAGGGGCAGGCAGGAAAGACAGAATAGCCATTCAGAAGTTAGCTTCCCAGTATGTGACTTTGAAAGGGGAACTGTACAAGAGGCAAGCAAACAGTATTCAGTTGAAGTGTTTTGAGAAAAAGAAGAAGCTCAGCATGTAATGGAAGAAATACACGCCGGGGTATGTGGTCCGCACATGAACGGGTTGAATCTGTCCCGCAAGATAGTGAAATAAGGTTTTTATTGGTCAACCATGGAAACAGACTGCGCAAATATGGTAAAGCACTGTCATGACTGTCAAGCACATGGTAATTTGAATCACTTACCGCACACAGAGTTGCACGGGTTGTCAGAGCCGTGGCCTTTCTCAGCATAGGGGATTGATATGATTGGGGAAATTCGACCGAATGCATCAAATGGGCATCGCTTCATAGTAGTGGCAGTAGATTACTTCTCGAAGTGGGTGGAAGCCGAATCATTCCGCAATGTTACAGCAAAACAGATGGCAAAGTTTATAGCCCGGAACCTCATTTTTCGGTATGGTATGCCGCATCATGTAGTGACAGACAACGGGGTTCAGTTTCAAGGAGAGACGAAGGCAATGTTACAGAGGTACATGATAGGCCACCACAAGTCATCACCGTACAGGCCGCAGGCAAATGGGGCAGTTGAGGCAGCCAACAAGACTATAAAAATGATTTTAGCCAAGATGACAGAGAACTGCAGAGATTGGGCCGAGAAACTACCATATGCTTTGTGGGGGTACAGAACATCAGTAAGGACAGCAACATGGGCCACACCTTACTCTTTGGTCTATGGAATGGAAGCAGTATTACCAGTAGAAGTGGAAATACAATCTGTGAGGGTATTAGCAGAGACAGAATTACCGGAACAGAAGTGGGCCGCACAGAGGTTTGATCAGTTAGCACTATTGGATGAGAAGAGAACGAAGTCTTTGTATCACATGCAGTTTATCAGAAGAGACTAGCCCGAGCATTCAACAAGAAGTACGTCCCACCAAATCAGAAAGGGTGATTTGGTACTTAAGCAGTCGAGGCCATCGACGACAGATCCGAGAGGAAAATTCAGACCTAACTGGGAAGAACCTTACATAGTGCAGAAGGTAATGGGAAATGGAGCAGTGAAGCTATCAGACTTGGAGGGGAACGAGTTCACCGAGCCGATCAACGTAGACAGATTGAAGCAATACTTTGCCTGAGGGAGAGAGAGGACCGAGCAGTCACCACGGGAGTTGGCACAAGACCTAACCAACGGAATAAGAAAATCATTCATGCATACACGTAACATTGCATTCTCTTCGTGTTTGTTTTTGTTTTGTGTTCGCAGGTTCGAAGAAAGGAGAAAGCGGTGGAAATGAGCCAGCAGTGTCAGCGTAATTTCAGTTTTTTGGGGATGAGTCCCAAGGGGCGAGGCCCATATCAGCTTTGGGGCGAGGCCCATATCATGTCGGCTTGGGGGCGAGGCCCATATTGTCAGCAGTTCTGGGATGCGTCCCAAGGTCGAGGTACCCCTGTTGACAATTGCAGTTCCGGGATGCGTCCCAGGGTCGAGGGCCTACTGCATCATCAGTTGTAGTTCCGGGTCGAGGTGCCCAGGGTCGAGGTGCCCACTACATCATCAGTTCGAGGGCGAGGTCCATATTGTCAGCGGTGTTGGGTCAAGGTGCCCAGGGTCGAGGTGCCCCCGTTGTCGGTTGTAGATCCGGGTTGAAGGTGCCCAGGGTCGAGGTGCCCACTACATCATCAGTTCGAGGGCGAGGTCCCTATTGTCAGCGGTGTTGGGTCGAGGTGCCCCCGTTGTCGGTTGTAGTTCCGGGTCGAGGTGCCCAGGGTCGAGGGGCCCACTACATCATCAGTTCGAGGGCGAGGTCCCTATTGTCAGCGGTGTTGGGTCGAGGTGCCCCCGTTGTCGGTTGCAGTTATTGGAATGCGTCCCAGGATCGAGGTCCACTGCATCACCAACTTAGCTTGAGGCAGCAGACGAGCCAGGTAAGTGAAAATGCATTGCATAACTTTGATAGGATTGTTCAAAGTCACACACTTCACAAGTCCCATCAAAGTGGGGGCGACTGTAGGCATTGCATTTTCGCATGTGAAACCCGATGATGAGTCTCAGTTGGAGGCACTACCTTTTTAGCTAAGGATATTGCGGGAAACAGAGGTCGGAGGGGAAATTCAGAATAAGTACGTCATCGGATTCATTTCGCAAGTTCACTGTTTTCATTCGTGCTTGTCCCGTTACTTCGTTCGAACGTCAAGCAGATTGGGGCGTTCGTGTAGCGTTCGAAGGGGCGTTCGAACGGCGTCGGTATTTCTAGTTTTGTTGCTAGCCTCACACCCCAGCCCAATTAGCCCACCAAAGCCCATAAAACACATCCCAATTAATAAAAACACATTTAAAACACATGGGAAATTAAATTAAATATTAATTAGATAATGTAATTGAATTAAATAAAATAATTAAACCATTTACCAATTAAATAAAACTAAAATATAATCATACCTATTAAGACAAATCAAATATATTAACTTCCTAACTAAACAAAATCACATACTAAATTAAAAAGATGTCATGCCTAATTAAAATCAATTATAACAAATTAAGATATTGTATTCCTAATCTAAACCAAATTTGTCCCCCCTCAATCTTTGACTTTTCTTGCTCAACACAAAATCAAATCCCTTCCTTGTGAGACAAGGTGAAGCCCTAGCATTCTCTATATAAACAACCCCTAACCAAGACATGATGGCCCTAGCTCATACACATATAGTTCACGCCCAACTCTCTCCAATCTCTGACAATTTACGACAATAAGCACCATAACAAGTAAAGACTAATTCTCTTCATCCTCCACCTCACCAAGTCGAAACCATCCCCATACAGCAGCCCTCCATTACCGAAAAACTACACCCCGATAAACACCCTAGATCACCAATAAATATAGCCCCATACAGTCCTATAAAATCCTTAAAACCAGTAACATAAAAAAAACTGCACTCTAAGCCTCCTTAAACAACCGAAAAATACAGCCTTGAACCTCTAAAAAACACTCAAAATAGTCCGTTTGAAGGTCAAAACAGTGACCTGAACAGTGAGCAGAAAATACAGAGGAAAACAGCCAGCAAAACAGAGGCCGAACAGCAATAGAACAGAGGCCGAACAGCAAGCAAAATAGCAAAAAAGTGAGTTAGGACGCTAAACCAGTGAACCAGAGAAGTTGAGGAGCGCTTTACCCTTCCGACGTCCGTGAACACAAGCCTGAAAGTCGTAAAAAAGGTTAGACCTGAGGGTATTTTCCACATTCATTTTCTGTTTTATTTTCATTATTTATTGAGTATTGTTCGCATGATTGTTATGTTAAAGTGCATGTTGTGGCCCTTGAGTAGATAAATATGCATGTATCATGAAATATTGTATGTTGTGGACTTGGAATAAAAAAAAGATGTGTCAACTCTCGCGGTATATCGGATGGAAACCCGGACATAAATTTCATAGCCGATTCCGAATGGACGGTAGTATGATCTGTACTCGGGATACAACTCCACGTACCGCTTGAGTAAACGGCGCCTTCTTTTGTTTTATGTTGCTCAGTTTATTTATTTTATGTATTTGAATTTTGTTGTTACTTTTGTATGCATGATTCAATCGAGCGCATGGGCTTAGTTAGTCGGATGAAAGGTCCCCTATTTGGAGGGGTTAAAATCCTTTACCACGATGCTTTGCCGCGCCGGTTGATGTGTGTTCGGTTGAATGCAAGATACGTTCAATCGGGCATACTAAGTTTGATATTATTGTTTCTTTATTCTTTGTATGCATGATTCAATCGAGCGCATGGGCTTAGTAAGTCGGATTAAAGGTCCCCTATTTGGAGGGGGTTTAAAATCCTTACCACGATGCTTCGCCGCGCCGGTTGGTTTGTGTGTTCGGTTGAATGCAAGATACGTTCAATCGGGCATACTAAGTTTGATATTATTGTTTCTTTATTCTTTGTATGCATGATGCGATCGAGCGCATGGGCTTAGTAAGTCGGATTAAAGGTCCCCTATTTGGAGGGGTTAAAAAATCATTACCACGATGCTTTGCCGCGCCGGTTGGTGTATATCCGGTTGGATATGAGATGAGTTCAATCGGATACGTAAGGTCCCACATGTGGATTTGTTTGCCTATGAATGTGTTGCATGCATCAGGTCTGGTTTCGTTCGAACGCGTTCTCGAACGCTATACGAACGCGAACCTTTTGTTTACCGTTCGAACGCGTTTACAAACGCTACGCGAACGCGCACGCACTTTCTTAGTTCCATCATGCATCAGGTCTGGTTCCGTTCGAACGCATTCTCGAACGCTATACGAACACAAACCTTTTGTTTACCGTTCGAACGCGTTTACAAACGCTACGCGAACGCCACGCACTTTCTTAGTTCCATCATGCATCAGGTCTGGTCCGTTCGAACGCGTTCTCGAACGCTATACGAACGCAAACCTTCTGTTTACGTTCAAACGCTACGCGAACGCACACGCATTTCTTAGTTCATCATGCATCAGGTCTGGTTCCGTTCGAACGCGTTCTCGAACGCTATACGAACGCGAACCTTCTTTTACCATTTGAACGCGTTATCAAACGCTACGCGAAGTGCACGCATCTTCTTAGTGTTTCATGCATCAGGTCTGCTCCGTTCGAACGCGTTCTCGAACGCTACACGAACGTGCACCCACTGAACTGAGTTTTTTCATCATATTTCGTACATAATTGTCCCTAGTAGCTATTCCCTCGTATGATGAACCTGATTGTTTCTATGCATTATGCAAGATTGTGTAGGTGTCGTTCATCTGTATTCCCCACATGTATGAGTGTAATGTGTTTATTAACTTGTATGTTTGCTGTATGATAATCCTTATGTATGCAAATTGAGACATAGATTACAAGCAAATATGCTGTATGCAAATTCGGATATGTGTTACATGTAAATTTAGATGAACTTGTTGATGTATGTATGTGAACTTAGAAGCATGACACTCTTGGAAATAAGTGTTACTTGAACTTGATTAAATTATTATATAAATCCTTTCATTATAAGTGACATCAGTAAGGAACCATTCCGAACCCAACGGTTTGAGGTCTTCCCTTGCGAGGGGTGAGTGCGGCCTTAAATCTCATTTTCCCGGTTCACACCAGGTGGCGACTCCATTATTCTCCGGTTTAGTCCCCCGGACTATTCCATACTCCCAACCAGGCCGCGAGCCTGGAACAGCATACGTCTTCCAGTTCCTGTGTCCCACACTCTGAATGCCTTGATCCTAAAAGGAATGGTGATAGTGCATTTTGGTAAATCTCTTCTTAGATGGTGCATTCATATTTCCCCATCGTATGTGCGCGCACGTGTGTTTTATGTTTTTGCACGACTGCATGTTTGGTTTGTTTTCACTGCATAAGAGTGTGTGTGGTTTGTTTTGTTTTTTGTTATATGTTCATTGGTATATGGGATGGAAACCCGGATATAAATTTCATAGCTGATTCCGAATGGATGGTTATATGATCTGCACTCGGAATACAACTCAACGTACCAATTGAAAATGACAATCTTGTTGTTGTGTCTTTTATTATTTTGTGTCAAAATAAAAATTATATAAAATGAAAAGTCTAAAAAGATTTTATGGCTTGAAATAGCATGTATAGCTTGTTGCATGTGATCCTGGGTGTAGAATATGTGGCTATGTATGTGTAATATGCTTTTATTTTTTGATGCTATGTGTGTATGATTGTGTGGTGGTGGAAAACCTTAGTATATCTTGTGCTTGCATCTCACATATACATTTTTATATTTGAGGCTTGATCACATGTATGAGTTTTTGGAATGGCAATCTAATATATGTCATACTTAGCTCACTAAATAGTGTGACATTTGACTAAATGATCTGATGATATCCCATTTAAGGGAAAAACCAGAATAATTAAATGAGTCTCAAGTGCTTCGATTCAAAAGTACTCAAAAGAGCCAATGAGCCAATGTTTTTGAATCTTTTACCATAGTCTTTTTATAATGTGATTTTCTCATGGAATGCCAAAGGGGGAAGTTGTTAGTTCCATGTGTGTTAGTAAATTTCGTAAGAAAACAAGTTCAATTGAGTTGTAATGAGTCTTATAGATCTCGGAACAATTAGAAAAGTATATGGACAACATCGAATGAAGAAATTATGGATTCTATTCGTGTTGCATTCTTATTTGGGTTCGAACGCTCAGCGTTAGTATATCATTTGATATTCCATTCGAACAAAAGCTTCGTGTTAGTGTATCGCTTGATATTTTGTTCAAACAAAAGCTTAAATAAAGCTTCCAAACATACATGGAATGATTTGATTATCTGGCCTAGAATGTTTGATCTGACCTGAATATCTAACTGAATGCATAAGTTACACTTAACTATCTGAACTACAAATGCATAAGCTAATATGTTGACTGTATATACTACAAACTACCAGTGGACAGTGATCATGAAACTAATGCATGTTATAACCAAACCACCGATACCTTGGCAAAAGTCATCACAAACCTGTGGTGGCTTGGTTCTAATCTAACCCATGCATGAATCATGAAATCTGGGAATGACTACATGAACTGCAACCCACGAACCTAAAATTATCATGAGTTAAAATGCTATATGCTAACCCAAATATTAATGACATAAATCTACATTCTATAGGAGCTAGACATGACTATCGAAAAGTATGACCTGCATAGCTGAAGTTGTAATATAACATGACGTGGATGCATTACTATTTAGAATATAATTAAATATGAAAGCGTGAAAATAATATCTGAAAATTTGTATTAAAATCAATAGTGCTGTAAAAACTGTTTCTGAATTCATAAAAATACAAACTATGTTCATTCTCAAAAATCTATATGGAAATCTAAAATCTCAAGTAATTGGAGAATTTGTAGAAAACCTGACGCATGGTGGCGTTATGTATCGTTGTCCCCCATACGCTTAAACTAGTACATTGGGGTGTTATGTATCGTCGTCCCCCAAGTCATTGAACTAGAGTCAGAAGCGCTAATCAATGTTGTCATCTTGGGCTTGAAATTATGATCTAGGGGCATCATGTACCACCGTCCCTCTAGTCCTGAAACTACATGTTCACATGATTGTTGTATCCGGTAGAAAACCTGACGCGTTGAAGCGTTACGTATCGTCGTCCCCCAAGTCACTGAATTAGAGTCGAGCGCTAATCAATGTTGTCATCTTGGCCCTAAAACTATGATCGATGTGTATCATGTAGCACCGTCCCCCTAGTCCTGAAACTACACGTGCACATGACTGTTGTATCCGTAGGAAACCTGACGCATGGAGGCGTTACGTATTGATGCCCCACATACGCCTAAATTAGTACCTTAGGGCATGACGTATCATCGTCCCCCAAGTCACTGGACTAGAGTCAGAAGCACTAATCAATGTTGTCATCATAGCCCTAAAACTTGAATCTACAGGTGTCATGTAGCATCATCCCCTAGTCCTGAAACTACATGCGCACATGACTGTTGTATCCGTCAATTCCAAAATTAAAATGTAAATCATATGTCATAATCTCGAAAACTGAAAAACCAATTCTAAAAACTGACATATATGATCGCGTGATTTCGATAGATGAGACTCATATGAGGATCGATGAGCAACATAAGACTATGGAGGATCACCAGATGAGAATGAATGATTAGTAGAATGGAATTGAGGATCGTCAGAAGGGAATGAAACAGACATTAGATGATGCGTTAGAGCTCCCGGGAAGTATGACAGCTGAGATTGATCCTGAACCTGATGATGTATTTAACGAAATTGACTTTGATGATTTGTAGTTTAACTTTTTATTTTTGATTTTGATGTATAGTTAACTATTTTTATTTATGCATATGATTTTTACATATAAGTCGGAAAATCTAAAAAAAAAAATCAATATGCAGTTTGGTCTTCATGATGGTTGGCAGTTCAAAGCGATAATTAATTTTCTATAACAAATTTTTTTAAGAAAAACTTATTAAAAAAATAGTCACTCTTAATCAAATGAGTTAAAATTAATGTTAACATGGATTTTGGCTAAGCAAAGTCATACATGAACATCTATTGTGTCAATGTTCGCCACATCGACCGCATATGACTTGCACTATTTGTTTGCCCTATAAAGGTCTTCTATTTATTTTCGGTCGTCCCGCCGAAACAAAGTTATTTGAGGAAAAAAATGAGGAATGCCAGATTATATATATATATTTTCCAACCCTGGTAAGACTTCAGAGATCATAAATCGAATTTTGGATCTCCGAAGTTTGGAATTAAAAAAAAAAAAAAAAAAAAACTTTCAAGATACGAAGTTATTACTTCGAAGTTCTGATATACATGATTAGTTCGGTAAAAATTTTAGAGAATTCAAATTCTCTTAAATCCACTTCAGAGAATTTGATTATTTTATAAAATATCAAATGTTGTGACTTATTTTGACAAATAATAAATTTTTTTTGGCTACTTTTATAAATTTCCCTAATTTTTTTTTTTTTTAATATAC